>BGPR01002522.1:488-62102 GCA_013235015.1 Araneus ventricosus | reverse complement strand
CTTTAGTTTTGTTACCTGTCCTACGTGTTTTTCTGGAAAATTCGTGGAATAAATTACTACATTTTTTAATAATCCTGCTTGTTAAACTACACTCACGTACACCCACTGGCCGACTTTTCGTAAGAATACGCTATACCATGTGTGCTTAGAACTAGCACCACCAATTAAAGGAAAGTTTTAAGAACTTAGTACTAAATCAAAACAATGCCTAAATTTTGATATTATTTCATTTCATGATTATTCTTGCGAATTTATAAATAGACATTAATTTCATCTCCGCTTACGGTAGCACATGAAGGCCACCATTATATGCCAAGTAGCTATAATTTATCTTTCACGGCCGTGATTTAATTAGATTAACATACTCTTTTAAAGAGGCAAGGGATAGTTTGGGACGAATCGCGTGATTTTGAAACTTAGTTAGATTAGGAGACAACATCTGCTACAGCTCCTAGTCTTCAAAATTTACAGCCAAACCAAAATGAAACGGTTTGTTTCACGTACGGCCAAAGATTTGATATGACCAAAGGCTGCGGATTGGGGATCTTTGGTTGAATGGGGTCTCGAATTCGCTGCCCTCAAGTCCCGAAATAGAGACCGTATCGGCCTCGGTCTTGTACACGGCCTTGGATTAGTTTTGAAACTTATTTTCAATGAGCTTTGGATCTCATTGAAAAACAGCTTATATAGAAGTTAATAATAAAAGCTTAATACTCATGAAAGTAATCCTGATAATAAATAGATTGACACAAAAAAATTAATTTTAAATATTATATACTTACAACTAACATTCTTTGGTCAAAGAACTACAAAAGTAACAATATTGAAGAACTAAATATGCAGTAGAACGAGTGTGTTCGTAAGTGTTTTAAATAAAAATTGATAGATTATAATTTTAACACTCTTCTATTTAGTTGATTTATAACCAAATAATTTATAAGGTATCCGAGGACAAGCTTTAGAGGTTCAGCGTTAATTTAAACGTTAACCAAAAGTGACTTATAGCAGCACGCCGATATAGATTAGTTCAATATCATTTCTGTGGAAGAGGATATCTAACTTCCACAACTGTCATTGTAATTTGGATCTGGAAAATTTACCCTCTTTTCGTGCAGTTATCTTATTGACGAAATATATTCTACTGTATAATCTCTTAGGATTTTTAATGCTCTTCCATAATAGGGGTGAATTTTCTCAAAACATTTGTGGTTAGTGTTTTAATCGACATAAATTTTTCATTCCCAGCTGTAAAGGAAAAAAGATTACTAGCTACCGTAATACCTGCATGCTTCTATCCTTCAAAATATCCTGAACTTTTCTTATCTAATTCTTATTCTTTTCTACGTAGGTACTGCATTCAAAAAGTTAGTTGCCCTTCTTCATAAAAAATCTTGTTAAAAAGATATTTTGTTTATACTTTGTGTCAACACTGAAGACATTTATCTGCAGTTCGCGACGTAGCAGCTTGCTCGCGGCAGTTTTGGTTTCCATGCCAATCAGTCGTGAACATGTTTCGGCAGCTACAGCTGGCTTCCAAATTGGAAATGTGTATAGTGATTCTTTTTTTTGTAGGCAAAAATGTGTAACTGCAGTTAAATTTATAGGCAGTTGCACGAAATGTATGGTGAAATGCGCGTCAAGCAGTAGCAAAATGGTGCAACATGTTCGAAAGCAGATTGATGGAGCTTATTACTAGGGAAGACCATCAACTTCGAAAAAGGCTGAGATCGTTGCTCGAATGAATGAACGCATTCTTGAAACAGGCGTGTAACAGTAGACGAAATCGCAAATGAATTAGATATATCACTTGGAATTGTGCATAAGATAATTGTCGAGCATATTGGATTCCATAAAATTTGGGAAAATTGGGACGGGAATTCTTCTCAAAAGAAATCGAAAAACTTGCCCCACGCTTCGACAAATGTTCAATTAAAGGACGTAATTTCGTCAAGAAGAAGCTTTTGTATGGAATTTTAGTGTGCATATATCATTATTGTAAAATGTCGGTCCTGTTTTCTTTTCTTGAGCAGTGCAACTAACTTTTTGACTCACCCTCGTATCTCATTATATTTATGAATGTTCAGGTCAAAATGTCATCAAAGACAGAGTTTTAGTAGAGTAGTAGGAGTACAGTAGGGGATACGTGAAAATAAATGACTAATCAAGGGTTATGCGAGGGGAAAAAGTTTGGGAACTCCTGAATTAGATGGTAGAGAAGCGGCAGGCCGTGACGTCACATGGAATCTTCTAGTACATTCAAGCGTATCTCCTCTGCTAATATAGATATCGAGAAGAATCAGTTAAGGACTTATGACGCAAATATCTTAATATTGTTACAAAAGTCTTACTGTGGGTGTATGGTGTAAACAGTCCAACATGCAAGATAATGGAGAATGAAGGTTTATTTACAAATATGCAGGAAAACTCGTAGCACAGGTACAGGAAACAATAGTTCTTGCGCAGATTACCAATGTAAACAGACAACAATTCACAGGTAATAACAGTTCAGCACTGTGTTATCTAACAACATAAACAGTCAGCAAATAATTAGTAACGACAATAACTGCACTTTAAATAGCGCTTAGCTCACCAGCTTCCTAGCTCGCACTGCGGACGAACTCCAAAGACGTTCACGCTCCAAGGCGATCCCAGTCGAACAACACTACTCCGTCATCCAAGCCTTATATAGTCTCCTGCGGCAGGCCGTGACGTCACATGGAATCTTCTAGTACATTCAAGCGTATCTCCTCTGCTAATATAGATATCGAGAAGATTCCAGCACTTTTGAGATCCCATATTTCGTTGCCAAGTTTGTCGCCAGGTCAGGGGTCCAAATGTGGCTGCTGTCGGTCAGCTCAGACTTACCCCCGTAAAACTCTCTTCCCAATCTTAAGACTCATATTGCTGGGAAGAGACTTTCCATGTTCGTAACAATATCTTATTTTTTTCATGAAAAATTGCGAGTGCTTATTTGCAAGAAACACTCATCGAGGAATGCGTGGGACAATTCACTTTGAAAGTGAAGGTAAGTTGCAACCAACCTTTTAAAATTGTTCTGTAAAATTAATATAGCGTAGTAATTAATTCATTAACGGCTCTCAGGGCTTAATTAAAATGAAATTTGTTAACGAATAAGGGTTAATGAAGAAACGAAATGAATAAGAGTTAATGAAGAAAATTTTATGCTCATCGTAAACTCTTTATTGATCCTACGTCTTCTCTCTGGGCCTTGAGGAAAACTGGTTAGTTGAAGTCCATTCGCTTATATTTTAGTCGCAAGATTATTTTAAGAGGCTCTAAAGAGTCTTAAGGGGACGTGAAAGTTTCATTAGAGGAACATCTTCGAAATTTCTCTAAATACAATTAAGAATCTGAAAGCTTTTAGTATAGCTATTATGCTATATCTCGAAGAATTTAGATTCGAAATCATTGGCCTTCTCATTGCATGAAAGGATAAATTAATGTCTAAAGAAACCTAAAACGGACTGAAACCCTGAAGAAAGCTCAAATTAATATTTGTTGGAAATGCAGGGCTGAATTTTTAGTTTGTTTCTTATTGATTTTTCGGATAATAGGAATATTCCGATTTTCGTTTCGAATTGTAATTACAATTCTTTTTCATTCATTTTACGTCTCATTGTTAGCAGGAGAAATCACAGTTCTTTATATTAAATTCACTCATTTATACAAGCTTCCAAAATAAATTTTTGTATTTATTTCTCTTAATAATTTGAATAGGGGTTTTTAGAATAATGATTGTAGTGCTATTATTCTTTGTATTCCCTTAAGAGAAATACACTAGGTGCCAATGAAGAAGCACCACTCTACATTTTGTTATATTTTATACAAGAAGCTGACGTAAGGATGACGCATAGAGAAGGCAATTATATAATCATGCGTTCCTGCTAAACCATGAAAATTATCTTCTTTTCAGCAATTTTATTTAACTAATGTACATTTGTACTGCCATATTATGTAAGTGAAGCTTTTTAATCGGTTACTACTGTAGTTTAATGAACAATTCAATATTGCTGATATTTAGATATACAATTAAACTTCGATTAACAGTCAGTTTCTGTTATCGGTCATCGTCTAAAAATATCAACAAACAAACAAACATCTTTAAAATTATCCACGGATTTCTTTTACACCCTACTGTATAAAGCTGTAAGTGACTGTACTGTATGATGGCGGAAGTGAATAATCGTCTATAATCTATAATATAAATGTTCAGAAATGTCTGTAACGCATTCAACAATGGAAGAGAAACGCAGAATTAAATATATTTGTTTGAACAATGAAAACGGATTCAACGATGAAAAGTATTGTAAATTACGCAAAAAATATTTTTATATATAACATTGGGTGGAGCTTAAAATAACCCCGTCCCTTTTGTCTATGTTATTATTGAAGGAGTAAATCGGATGATTGCATAAGAATATTAAGTCAGCTTTCAACAATGAAAGAGAAACACGCAATTAAATATTTGTTTAAACACTGAAAATGGATTGAATTGCGTTTCAACAATGAAAAGTATTGTCGTAAATTATGCCAAAAAATATTTTTTAAATTTATTAAAATTAGAGAAAAAATTGTAAAGCAACTTAATTGATATCATTAGAAAAGTAATTTTTTGTGCTTTTTTTTCATTTATTTCTTAAGCACCCTGCCAATGTGCATGAGATTTTTTTACATCTTTCGCGTCTAAATCTGTTAAAATCAGTTCTGAGATATTGCTTGCAGGATAAAAGCCCGTCTTAGATGGGCACAAATTTTTTAGTATATAATATATTAATTCTATAAACGTAGGTTTATAGTGTTGCAATAAATTCTGTACTTTACTATTCTTATTCTGAAGTTTATGTTGATAGTTTTGTAAAATTAACAACAACATGTACATATTATTGACTTTTAAAGGATTTTATTTTCATACTAGAAAGTCACCCGTCATGGTTTGTTGGGTGCAAATTGCCTCTTCATTCGAGATATTTCCCTTCATATTTGACGTGTTTAAATAGATATATATGCGAGAGAAATGTTTGTTTAACACTGATTGAAAACAAATAAAATAAACATATGTTTTATGACAGGAAACATTTTTTTATTTACATATTATTTAAATATTTCTTTATTCAAAAACCTCTTGGTAAACAACATTCAGTGAGAAGTATTTTTCGTTGTTTAATAATTTTCCTTGTACTTCAGATGTCTTTGTGTAAATCTTAACGTGATTGAGAATCCCAGACCTTGAAAGTGCAACATAGAGCTTGCCGTGTGAAAAGGCAGGCTCATCGAGGTAAATTCCAACATGATCGAAAGTTTGCTCCTGCGATTTGTTGATAGTCATCGTGTAAGCTGGAGTTAACGGGAACTGGTGGCGGTGAGAACGAATGGTAGATTCACGTCACTGCTGGCTAATTTAATTCTTGGCAAGAAAACAACATCGCCACGATTCGATTCAGATACAATTTGGCGTCCAAACTATATCACGCGCATGATATACCATTGACGTAATTTACTACTTTCTATTGAAAAAAGGAAATTAATTTGAAATATAGGATTAATATTATTTAAAATTTCTCCGGAACTATTGATCATAGCGAGATAAATTTTGTATCAATAGATAGAAAATTTTATTTCACTATTTTAGAGGTATTAAATTAGAACGACAATTACTCTTTTAAATTTAAAATTACTGCAATTTAGGTTCTCTAACAATGAAATAATGCTGTTTAACGTCTCGCAGTGCTATGGCGCGAGTTTTATTGTTGGTGACGTCAGAGCGTTACGGAGGATCTGGGCTATTATATTAGTAATTCTCCACAAGCCAGAAGTGGAATCACGATACTGTACATATGTACGAGGGACATTCCAAAAGTAAGTTTCGTCATGCGTTTTCACAGGGAAGCTTTATTATAAACAGAAAAATACAATGGCAAACAAAATACAAATTTTTGTCTATTTTTTCCGTATATTCGCCTCCGACATTTATAGATTTGTCGTACCAGTGAAATCGATTTTGAGAAATCACCCTGGTAAAAATCGGAGCCCAGCAATGGAAGGAAGTTCTTCACAGGCTTTACGCCAGTTTAATGAGCATGTTCAGAAGTGACGTCCTTCAATGACTTCCACACATTGAAGCACAAAGTGGCGTCTTTAGTGCTGATTTGAATGCAGGAAAAAGGTGAAAGTCTGTTGGGCTGTAGGGCCCGACTAGGGCTCACGTGTTGAGGGGTTTTGTTCTTCGACGGTAACGCAAGACTCCACACAGCGAGGGACACAAAAGAACACATTCTTCGCTTCGGATGGTAGACATTGGATTACCCGGCCAACATCCCCGGTCTTGCCCTATCAGACTTTCACCCTTTTCCTGCATTGAAGTCAGCACTATCCGAACATCACTTTCAAACATGCTCATCAAACTGGCGTAAAGGCTGTGAAGAACTTTCCTCAATAGCTGAGCACCGATTTTTAATGGATGGTTTCTCGAAATTGGTTTCATGGTACGACAAATGTATAAATGTCGGTGGAGAATATGTGGAAAAAATAGCCAAAAGTTTGTATTTTGTTATGCCAATGTATGTTTCTGTTTGTAATAAAGCTTCCTTGTGTCCTTGTGACGAAACATGACGAAACTTATTTTAGGAACGCCCCTCGTATTAAGAATTACACGTTAGTATAAAGGAAATCAAAATCATTTAAAGAAAGCAAAAAACTAAGAAAAATACTCTCAGAGAATCTAATTATACAAACAAGGAATCCATTCTAGTACATTTCATCAAGGGCTAAGCACTATATTCGAAAAGGATTCAAAATATTTGGAAATTTTTCGGTAAGAAGCTTGCATTACGCTAAATACAGCTTCTCTTAGCCCGAAATTTCCCAACAAAAGACAAAGGAGATCAGTACAATCTAATAACCATTATTATAAAAGAAAAAGGAAAACCAAATACAAACATAAAAGCGCTCATAAGATTGATTTAAAAATATTATTAGCCATCGGGCTGAATAACAGCCTTCATAAAAATAATCTTACCCCACTCTTAGAAGAGAGATAAAATGTCGTCACGTTATCACAAACCAACGCGATCTTCCCGCCTGTTAGTATTATGTTACTGTATATTATGTGTATTTCTGTTATCTGTATATTCGGTTATCCGTCACAGCCCTGATCTCGACGGTGATTGTTAATAGATGATGTACTGTACTGTTTAGAACTTTATATATAGGGTGCCCACTTACGTCCCTGACACCTCCTTGCAGAATGACGGCAGCTCTGGTCATGGAAGTTAGTCAAAGTATCGTAAAGTGATTAGGTGCTGCGCGATAAAACCACTTACAACTGTACTTGACGGCAAACTGAGGAATTACCCAGCTAAAAAAAATCTGCGGAAAATCTGCTGAAAAACATTTTTTCAAACAAGTTTTCTTAAAGATTTCTGCAGATTTTTTGAAGACAGAAAAAATCTGCATTTTTTCTTCAATTTAATCTGCATAAAATCTGCAAAAAAATTTTATTATTTCTTTTTTTTAAATATCCTGTAGATTTTTTAAGACTTTGAATTTTGTCTTCAATTCACTTTGCTGTTATTTAGCAGATTTTCACAAAATCATTAAACTTGACCAATATCTGTTGATTTTTTAAAGATTTAACTGCAATTTCATAATATCTGCATGTCTCTAAATGCATATTTTCACCATATTCTCTAAAATTGCAGCTTTATTTTCCAAAGGATATAAAATAAAATTATAATGTAATTATCATTATTGTTTTATTCTACAGCATTCAGAAGTTCCAAATAATTTCCCAATCGAAAATTGCCTTAGGCACCAAAATTTTTAAATATGCCACTGAAAAAATGAATTCTAAATTAATCTTTAAAATAAATATTTGAGGTTTTACCATTTTAAACTTTTCCCCCATAATTTAATTAATTTCCAATTAGTTTTCCAAGTGTCTTTGTGACTAGCTACTTTCCTCCAAAAAGAAGGGAAAAGTGGAGTTTGCGCTCTTTGGATGGAGAGAAGGCTTACCAGGAAGGTAGAAGGTGAAAACGAATTTATTGAAACAGAGAATCTAAATTTTTGAACAAAAATATTACTAATCTCATCTGTTACTCCTCTCTACGACTTTGAAACACCTTGGTTGGTTTACACATCACCACGACCTTGGTTGGTTTTTACACCACTAGATGGCCCCACGAGAGCTATGGTGACGCTAAAACTAAAATAGATTAATTTATCCCCATCTCGTGTGTTCCTGCGCGGCGTTATGGTTAGCGACTTTAGGAGCGCGGGTTCGAATCTTGGACAGGATGAGTTTGAAGTTTTGTCACAATTTGAATCGACATCGTACAAGTAAGTTGATCACAAATTAGATTAATAAAATTAATAATTAAACCTTGACTATAGAAAAAATCTCCCGAAAATCTGAATGTATTTGGAACATTTTCTTTTCAGATATTCTAGATTTTTTTTTCTGCAGAAAATCTGAAGAAAACATATTCCAAATATCTTAAGTTTTTCTGCAGATTTTTTTAGCTGGGTACCGTTTCTTTGTCGAAAACGGGAAGATATAAGGAGCAATTTTCAATTACAGATTTCTAGAGCATAATCGATTTAGTTAAAAAAAGACACTTTAAGGACATTAATACTAACAACAGAAGGCTTAAAACGCACAATTATTTGTTGGCGAATTCCAACACTGTTACGCGATGAAACGTGTTAAAAAAAAAAAGAAAACAACAAGTTATCACAAGATATCTTTATTTTCGGTGCTCAAACTGCTTCCTGAGAGCTACCATACGTATTTGGACAATTGTTTGAATTTCAAGTAGCACGCTTTTAAGCATATCAGATGGCACGCTGGCGAAAACGTCATACGTTATCAAAGGTCATGCAATGTTGGCGGGAATGTTGAATACACTTACTGTTTGAGTCAAGTCCACAGGAAAAAGTATATTGAATTCATTTTTGTCCCAAATATAACATTTTGTCCTTCTGTCCACGTTTCGTGATGTCACAGGTTGGCAAATTGCTAATAAACAAATGCGCGTTTTGGCATAAATGCCCACAAGATATGTTTTTGTACTAAATCGATAAAGTTCTACAACTTTGGAATCGGCATTTTTCCTTTATACCGTACCGTTTACCAGATAGGATCGCTAATTCCATAGCTTGCCACGAGGTGATACTGTAAGTAATATCATCGCGTAGCGCATAGTCAATTTACTATACCTAGATACCACTTTCATGACTATAAGTGCCGTCGTTCTGAAGTTAAAAGGAAGGGGGTATGGGAGTTAAGTGTGCACCCTGTATACGTGCTTTATTTTTATTATTATCACATTTACTTATTTACACACTGAGACTAAACGCATTATATTTGAAAATTAAAAATAACTTGGGCTTCATTGAAATTCTGTGCATTATATTTATCCCTAATAATAAAATTTCTTCTTTATTACAGAGTTGCCAATTATTATACTTCATGAAATATAAGCACTTAAAAAATTTAATTTCAAAAGATCACTGATTTTACCTTCTGTGTTAAGTATAATCCACTTTAGGGGAATTCATTAATTAATTTAAATAAATAAATCACTATAATAATATTAAAATGTTTTTTTATCTTTTAAAAAAATGAACGATTCTGCAATAAATGATCGACGATATCACTGGGGTTCAATTATTAGAAAAGCGAAGGAGCCTTTAAAAATCCTCATTATATTCAACAAACTAAGATAATGCAATAATTAATTTCCCAACTGCCGTGACAGCTTGATTAAAACAAAATTTAGCAAATATGGGTTAATAAGGTGTTGCTTATCGTAAAATCTTCATTCATCCGAATCTTCTCTCTGCGGAATTTCGTCAATTGATCGGTCGAAGTCAATTCACTGACATTCTAGCCACGAGATTATTATATGAAGTTATAAAGTGACTTAAAAGAAGGACCGTGAAAATTTAATAAGGGGAATATATTCCCGGTATATGTAAATGCAGTTCAAAATTTGAAAGTCTCTTTAAGGTGTCTTAAAGTTAGTTTGACGGAGACTGTAAATTTAAAAGTATTGGAGTGTGTTAATTTTATAGGAGGATAAAATTGTGCATGAAGAATTTCGAAAGGCGTTAAGCTTTACAAAATGTCTTTGGGATTTGGCTAACGGCCGCGGTGGCCTAGTGGTAAGGTCTCAACCACAGTATGGGAGGGCCGCAGGCTCGAAACACGATTCCACCGAATATCCGCCGTGTATGGGGCCCGCTGCAGGCTAAATCATACGTAGTGGCCAAACGTCCTCCCGTTGGTGTGGAGGAGAAGTTTGGAGAGGGGGTGCCAGCTCAGGCGTCGTCCTCGTCATCTGACCGCGGCTAAAAATTACGACAACCGTCCCTAAATAGCCCTCGTGTTGCCCCAAAACGGGACGTTAATCTAACCTTGGGATTTGACTAAAATGCAAATATATGGAAAATTCCTAAGGGACACATGACAATTAAGGAAAAAACGTTCGTGAAATCCGTTTCTGAACTTTTCTTCTGAGCAAGTATTCAGTTAACAGAATAGATTTATTTTTCCGTTCAGAAGAGTATGTTATTATTTAATGATTATTCTTTCAAGTATTTCATTTACGTAACAAATATTTAATGACAATTTGACATTAGATTTGATGCACTTCGTAAAATAGCATAAATAACTTTCTAGGATATTATTTATGTAACAGAATATTTAACATAAATTTGACACTAAAATTAATGTAGTTCGCTAAACATCATTAATATATTTCAAGGATACATTTATTTAACAGGGTATTTGATGGCAATTCGAGTCTAGTTTGCTATGTTCAATTGCATTCGGTTAATAATTAGGCTGAAAGAATCTATCACATTTAAGGTAAAATTGAATCCAATCAAGGGGTGATAAAATTATTATGGTTCTTGGCCAAAATACAATTTCCTCAGCAGCAACACCGGCCTGTCATCCCCAGCTACCAGCTCTAGTGGAGACTGTACCTGTTTAATAGGTGGGGTTGGAACAACAACTAAAAAAAGAATGTGCAATATGTGCATGACACTGTGTTCTAGTGTCCTGCACCTCGTTTTTCGAGACAGCATTTACGGTTCTTTAGCCTGAAAGATACAGAGGGGAGGAGAAAAAAAAGTTCAATTAGCAGCATAGGAATGTCCTTGATTGCAAATGTATACATAGTTATACCTGACCTGGTCGAAGCAGAGCGGTCCAAACGAAGGGTCGCACGAAACAACCCCACACAAACAATTCAACCTTCAACAATTAAATTTTCTGTTTACAAAAGGGATGAATAGAAACAAAAAAAAGAAAACATTATGTTTAAAAACAAAAGAGAAATCATGCATTTTCCAGGCCTATATTTATATGGAAATCGAATAGTATATGACCTTGATTGCAAACGGGTAGAACAACATGAAGTTAGTCCAGGTTGATGGAAGGGAGAGGATACAAACAGATGTCATTATTTGTGGATTGGTAAAGTCTCACAAAAAGAAATGTCAAGGTAAAAGTCTATAATGGAAGATGGAACTTGCGGAGATGTTACTTGTGGGTTGGTGATATCATGATTGTTTCTACTGTGGAGGTAACTTTGGCAAAAATTATATTGCACTACATGTGTTCCAGGAAGACAAGTTTCATTTTCTGAAGAGTCGTCATCTATTAAGTCAAAAAATATATTAAGGAGGTTTCCATTTTGTCTAATGACTTTTATTAACTGAAGTATTTTGTTTCTAGAGCCTTTTATTTTAGTTAGGTTTTGGAACGAAAGTGGGATGTTATTGTCAGTTGGTTTTATCATTATGGATATTTAATGGCAATTCGAGTCTAGTTTGTTATGTTCGATTGCATTCGGTTAAAAATTAGGCTGAAAGAATAGATCACATTTAAGGTAAAATTGAATCCAATTAAGGGATGATAAAATTATTATTGTTCTTGGCCAAAATACAATTTCCTCAGAAGCAACACCGGCCTGTCATCCCCGTGCCTGGCTACCAACTCTAGTGGAGACTCTACCGGTTTAATAGATGGGGTTGGAACAACAACTAAAAAAATGCTGTGCATGACACTCTGTCCTAGTGTCTTGCACCTCGCTTTTCGAGACGGTTCTTTAGCTTGAAAGATACAGAGGGGAGGAGAAAAAAAGTTCAACTGGCGGCAAAGGAATGTTCTAGTTTGCAAATGTATACATAGTTATGCTTCACCTGGCCGAAGCCGTGCGGTCCAAACGAAGGGTCCCACGAAACTGAGAACCGGCAGCTAGTTGAATAGTGCATTGGGTCTCTCGCTTCACCGCAAGAGCAGCTACTATTTTTAGCTTGTTCATCGAATCTGTCGAGATAGGCTGGGAATGAACCCTTTCCTGCAGTGAATCGTCCCAAAAAATCCAAACATAAAACTAAAATTTTTATGGAATTCGAACGGCTCTATCTTATTAAAAACAGCAATGCAAACATAGCTCAGAAAGTTTTCTCGTTGTAAAAATATAATTTTTATTTAAAAACCAATATTTGAATCTTCAGAATTTTGTATTCAATCTTATATCAATAACTCTCAATCTGTGGATTTTCTTAAGATGAATCTATGAATTTCTTATGATGAAAAAAGGACAACAAAATCACTGAAACCAATAGCAACAACAAAAAAAAGAAATTAGTCTTCATTAAAGCAAAGATATAATTTCATTTTTATAAAAAGACAGTTATATATAAAGACCACAAAAGTATTTTGAAACTATTTATTTAAACCCACACATTTAATAATTGAAAAAGAGGGCAACATTAAACTAAAATCATTGGATTTTGTTGGGTCTTGATATTGAAATTTAGGTCCGAAAACCTAAAAGTTTTAAAATCGATGAGCTGTTCATTCTTCTTAAATTATGAATTTAAGTAAAAAATGATTCATGAACAAAAATAAATCGATAATTAGGACAGAAATAGAGTTAAGGAGTAGAGAAAGATGGATAGTACAGAATAAATTAGCACAGAAAGATAGATATTTCGAAATGGAAATAAAAAAAATTCGTGAAGTAAGATCAAAAACACAGATGGGAATTCTTTATCCTTTTTGTGCAACGAAATTCAACTTTTCAAGAAGTGCACCACGGCAGTTAACCGAATAAAAATCAGATCTTAAGTTCCCTTAATAAGAAACATTTAAATGAGCTTCTTATTTAATTAAAAATGCATTTTATAGAATTTTTTATTAAAAAAGGATGAAGGGGAAACGTTTAAAAGGGATTTTTTTTCATGATATTCCTTGGGGAACTTATTGTTCGGAATTTAAACTTATCCCCTTAATTGGAATGGATTTTCTTCGAAGTTTCCTATTCCCATTTCTTAACATATAATTATTAAATTTCAAACTTTATAAATGTAAATTTTTGACAATTTCATTCCTTTGCTTCAAAATATTCTTTTTCATTAGCGCATAAATATTTGTACTTCAAGTTTCGTTTTTGGCTTAATTTGTTTTTCCAAAAGTGACATGAAAAATGACTTGTAAGTAAAATAATTTTTTATGTATGAATTAGATAAAAACGAGTATTTAACTTACTTTTAAAACGGAAATGTTCAAAGTTTCATCGGAAATATTTTACACAAAAACAATAAAGTTAATACACTTCGTAATTTTCTAGAAATATAACCCTTCTTCTGTTTAAACATATGCTGAATAAATCTATTTTTCTGGATTTTCATCTTCTGTTACAAAATATATACTATTTTTTATCATTTGCAACGTACTTTAAAATTTTATTTCGTTTGAAAGTTTTTTTATTTCTTCTTTCTTTTATCTTTTCAATTTTCTTCTAAAGGTGTGATTGAAAAACTGATTGCGAAATAAAATATATTGTGAGAAAAAAATTCACATTTCGAAAAATCCAAGCTGAAGGGGAAAAAAGGACGGTAAAAAATCCATTGAGTTTGTATGAATTTGATAAAAGGATTTTATAATGCATTTAAAAACTCAGATGTTCAGTCTTATTTATTTAAAATATTTGATTTAAAAAACAAATATTTAAGCCAATGAACTTAACTCTACAAAATTCGTCATATTTTAGCAGAATATTTTGCTGATTTTATGCAACTTTTCGAAAATATTAATTTTATTCTCTAAATTTTCTTCATTGGCTTTATAGTTTTAGTTAGTTAGAGAGTTTTTAAGCTCAAACGATCAATATTTGGTACCTGAAATATTTTGGTGAAAGGGAGGAAAGTTAACGTATGTTGCCATTTGCAAGAAACCTAACACTACAAAACTCTTTGCGCTGTGTGAAACCCTTTCCCATAGACAGAAAAATAAATCTCTTCACTCGTTCCAAATTTCTTTCCAGTACATTCGTGATATGCAATGACAGAATACTTTCTGCAGACGATATTTTTTATTAATCCTTGGAAGCTTCTTTCCATGTCAGAAAGAAGTTTCATCGAAGAATGCCGAAAGGCTTAACCGGAGAACTAGATGTATTTAAAAAAGGATAAAGTTCGTTGAGACTTGAAGAGTTAACGTGACATTTTTTGTGAAATATCTGGCCCGACTTTCATTACTTTTAGGATTTCAAGAATCATTTCATAAACCATCTAAAAGAAAAAATTTAAAGGATTATATTTTGATCGAAGGTTCTTTCTTACTTTAGAGCTTTGGAGGGAATTCTTGTGATCTGAAGAAATATCTTAAGCTTCTTGAAATAAATGTTAAGTCTTGTTTCGAGAAAGAATTTAAAGTTACCATTTCAAGACATTCTTATTTGAACACATTTTTGTGCTTTTAAGGAGCCAATTTTGAGAAAGATATATTTAAACTTCCTAAAATGAAACAAGTTGTATTTCTGATGTAGCATAATATACGAAAGAAATAGCAATAAATCACGAAAGTGTTTTCAGGCTTCCCTTATATAATGATTTTTTTAGTTAAAATCAAAAAATGAGTTAAAAATGAAAAAAATAATAACCAGACAATAAAAACTATTATTATAAAATAATAACGGTTAGTTAATCTTCAATAAAACAGCAGAAAAAAATGGATATAAAACTTTTTGAAACAGAAACTTATTTCTTAGTAGATGTGTACTAATGTCATTTAATTTGCTGTAAATATTTTCTAGTAAACTTCAGTGTTTTTTATTTTGCGTATATAAAAAATAAAACACAGAAAGCGTTCTTTAAAATATTTAATCTTTTTTTACTAATCTGCGTAAGCTAATTTCATTAGTTGGTAATCTTTCTTTTAAAGCTTTGAATATGATTGCTTACCATAAGTATACAGGATTTAAGAAAGAACGGATGTACAATGCTTTTAATTTATTTAAGCCCAAATCATTTCAAGGAGCAATTATATAAACCCATAGCAACAGAAGAATATCATAGGAAATAAAAAGTGCAGAACTAATGCTTTTCTAAAAATCGTCAGGGATAAAATGAATTGCATTGTCTCAATCTGCGTTTATTTATCTAATTATTATTGAATTTAAACAAATAGTTGCTCTTCATTTTTTGCAAATAACATAAAGAACACACAGACTGAAAAAGGCATGTCTGATAAAGTAACTAGACAAAATGTTTTCACCCAGACTGTAGCTAATACTGACAAATCCTATGAAAACTGTTCGTCGCACACGATAAAATTTGACTCTGCAAAAAAAGTCCTTCTGAGGTATACTATAGTATCTTGGGAAGTAAAACCGCCCATCATCGGGAGATGTAATGTCAAAAAGATGCTCTGCCCCACAGGCTGCCTCAAGATGTGGCACCATCGCGGCATCTGGCTATCCTGAATTGTAATTACATGCAGATCGGATCCGCCCTCTTTGTGATGTCACCCATCGACCAATAGCGACGAGCCTGTTGCAATATTTAAGGACCGATTGCTACTGTTCATTCTCTTCTTCTTTTTTGTATCATTTCATAGCTAGCATGTTAAATGATCTTATGATTTGATTTAGGATTTTAATTTAGTTGTTGTTTTATAAAATTTGTTATTTTGTTATCGAGTAGTCTTGCTATGACTTTGTCACCAACTCTGTGGTTTCTCACAATGGAGTACTTCTGATATATGTGGAATACAGGCATGATAGGTTGAGAAGCTGAGTAGTGTAGAATCGTAACAGTTAATATGATGCATTTGAGTATCAATCGTTCTATGTACCGACTACCTCAGCGACTAGATTAGTAAATCTCGCCTCTATCCATGCTGTAAAGTTAACTCGACCTCGACGTAGGCCGATGAGTTACAAAGACAGCGAATACGAATTCCAGTTTTTTTACTCACATTTTTGCGACTGGCCACGCCTGTCGTTAGAAAAATAAATTACCCTCAAATAATGCAATACGTTTTTCCACCTTGCCATCTCTATATACGATTGGCCAAAATATTACGAACACCCTTCTACCCCTTACCAGTATCGTTTTAAACCTCCTCTGGCTTCAATGACAATAGATATTCTTCTAGGCATAGAATCTAAAAGTTGTTGAAATCGTTAAAGATGAATATTCGGCCATATTAACAAAAAAAAAACATGTCTTAATGCCTCAGATTGGATGGTGGTGTTTCGGATATCTGAAGAGATCTTTCCACAATTTTTCAAATGAATTCAGATCGAATAACTGAAGTGGTGGTGGTGGGGAGAATTAGCACAGCTAAAACGTAGATTCACGTTCCTCTAATCATTATGATATTATCCTCGCTTTAAGGCTCAAGGAATGGCGTTGGAAATACCCATGACTATCCAGAAACATTATGGCCATAAATGGGTGCACACGGAGGTAATCACTGGTATCGATTGATGTTTCCGATGGATCTAAAGAACCAAGTGTATGCCAAGAAATCCCATGGCATACACTTGTGTCCCCACAAAGTGTCCTCCAATTCCATGAAGTATCAAATATCGGTGTTTTCCCACGAAAGCCTCTTTTTCCGACACAGTGAGTATTAGTCGCCTATGAGGAATTTGCAGACATGGGGGAATTGATTATTTTTATACTTTTCTGAGAGTTCCACACTCACAGTTTTCAAAAATATTCTCAAAAATGCCAAAAAACTTGTCAATAATTTTATAATTAATTTTAAAATTAAACGAAAATCACGTGACTTCAAATCGGGACGTGGCTTGCTATGACGTCACAGTTCACGACTGACTGGCATGTTTACATTTTGCTAGCAAGTGGCGTTCGTATTCTATTGGCATGCAAATTTATTTTAACTCCGATCTTTATAATAATTTATCCTCTCATTCTCACTGTTGATTAATTTCTATTTGTTTATTCATTTTTACGAATAATGTCCGTAATACCTGTTTCGTTCACAAGCGATTTCAGCAAACTAATTAGCTTTTTCGCGCGAAACCTTTTGGTTACGCTGCAGTTCTTTGAAGACTAGTAACGCTGCAGTATGGAACAAGCAAATAAATCTACAATATCGTGTGCATTGATGTATTGGTATTATGTATTAGTCTATCTTCTATTCTTCTTGTACGCATTCATATAGTAAACAAAGCTGAATTGTTTTCAAAGAAAATGAATTATTCATTATTTTAAGTGATTACACGCTCTAATGATTTCAGAAAAATGAGAAAGACAAGTTATTTTCTTACTTCTGTTACTGATGTGTTCATTTTTTACAGATTATATGTTCGTAACTCGGTACTAATTACATTATCTCTACTTTGTAAAAATTTATTTTAGACTGAATTGTACAGGATTCGAGGTTTTCGTGAATTGACATTTCATTTACTTAGATTTTTAGAGTAAAAATTACTCTTTCATCAAGACACTGAAATTTAAAAACTGTGATATCTGCTAATGCCAGATCCAATTTTATTTATGGCAAACAAAATCTTAATTACTGATTTTGCTTGTATACATATGACAAATTATTTCTCTAAGACTTTTAATTTAAAATGCCATTTCTGCTTAATTCGATTTCTTTAGCTTCCATAATTTTAATTTTTATACTGACTTGACATGTAATTTGAAATAAATATTTTTAAAAATTCAACATATTTTCGTTAGCATAACTAACTGTCGGAAGAATATAAGTCATTCCGGTAATACTCTTGCCAAGCACGAGAAAATCTATTTTTTCTCTTTTGATTTCAACAATAACGGTGTTCTGATGTATTCCCTATTAGCAAAAATATTCTATGATGTTGCTACGATATTCTGAATTCTGTACAACATCGTTTGAATACTTAACTTAACACCACAGCATACCCCGAACTCGGAGCCAGGACGGCTCCCTGTCGGTTGGTTGGGTATGCGTGAAACTTTATTGAAAAAGCCAGAGCAAAAAAAAAAATATATTTTATATATAAGGATACAAAAAGAGGACATTTAGAACAAAAGAATATAACTATGCATTAAAAGAAAGAAAACAGCTTTGTACATTGGTTTATTACAGTTGCGGTCCCTCTACAAAACTGGGTCGTTGTGTTGGTTCTAGGTTGCAAAAAGTCATGTATACTAGTAGAATTGTAAGTGTGATTGCATATAGAAATTTACACTAGCGACGAAGAGTATCAGGGCCCCATAGAGACTGGGACTGTCAGTCTTGATTCCTTTATCAGAGGAGCAACTACTTGTAGTTTAATCAAGTTCTGTTGTTTAAAAGTTTTTTTTATCATTTCTGTCTGTATATGTCAAACTCTTTAACAGTGTGTTGCGCAGACAAGGCATATATTTGTTCAGTAATTTCTCCAGTTTAAGTTTTGGGCTTTTTCATAAGTTTAAACCATGGGGGAGGGGAGAATTTAAAGTTGTTCGGGGCATGGCATTCGCGTGGGTTCCCAGGGCCCTGTGGTGGAAATTGTTGTACTCATCCACCCTGCACCCACCCAACTGGTTAGATAACCCTTGAGGTTATAGGAACCAGGGGTGTGGGGTAACGTCATGTCATGTCATGTGGTAGGTTCGTAGGAATGTTCATGTTGTCTTAAGAAAATATGGACGGTTTTCTCCTTGTGTTGTTGACTTTGAGAGGGTGGTGCCTTATGTATGGGAGAAAAGAGAAGATGAGTACCTAGGGTTAAATGAGTCTATGGCTAATTGTTGTCACCGACTTTTGGAAAAAAGAGTGTTTCGTTTTCCGCGATGAAGTGGATGAGTTTTCTTATTTTCGCCCTAGAATTGTTGTTGTTCAGAACTCTTTTCTACCAAAGTGGTTCTAGGTCAGCTGACAGTTTTGTTAGATGGTATGAGGTTGTAAACAGCCAGCTTGTAGCATATTGTAAGGGGTTTCCCAGGTTTCCGTAGCCACAGGAATATACTGTAGGGAATTTTGTGCCAGTAGGGTTTTATTTGGCTTTCTCATGGTAACTATTAGAGAAAAGATATTCCTTTAAATTTCCGATATTTTGAACCTTATGTTAGTGAATATAAATTTTCTCATTTGAAAAGTAGCTTTTTTTTATAAATGAGTAGAATTAACGCACTCGACCCGTGGCTGACCATTTAAATAGGCGAATATAATCATTGCCATCTTAATGTGATAAATACATCTTCAGAAATCACAGAGATGATGAATGAATTGTTTCGAATAAAATGACCGGGAAGCGATTCATCAATGTCAGATGCAGTTATTGTCGAGCCACAGTTTGTGATCCGAGGCGCCTTGGAGTGATAAATAGCTTTATTGGCGCACTGAATGGGAATCAATCATTTCGAACAACATTATCACCTCCATTTTAAAACAATTTTATATTCTTCCCATTTCTACACTTACCGAAAATGTTTCCAGCTTAAATATTACGAGAGAAGAAATAACCTGTGTTTCCACAATATGATTGAGAATAAGCTAATACAAGAGTGGCGCACTATTACAAATGCAGACATTCATTCTGCTTCATCCGATATAAAAAAAAAAACTGAAACCGATTTTGTTCAGAAAAATGATCTCCATTCTGTAAAAATTCCTTCTTTAGATCACATTTGTCCACCAACAGATCCTTGTCCTGGTTTCCGATCTCGAAACGAAATATTCCTCTAACAATAATACTCAAAATAAAATAATACTTTGCGGTCTATATATCATCGCAAATCTAACTTTAGCAGTTCTGTGAACAGTAGTCCTCGCTTCCCCCCGCCGCAAAAAAATCTAAATCTGTTCTTTAAAGGTTTATCCAATATTGTCATTATTTTTGAAGACAATATTGTTTTCAGGGACACCAGACATCATAATTGGTCTCTCGAGGAGGTATATTCATTGCTCCCATCAATACACTATCTTACAAATCTATATTTAAAACATTCAATGTACAATATTGCACACCTATATTATGGACAAATTAATGTATTTAGAAAGCAAATGCATTAATTTATTAATAAAGTTACGTCAAAAATGTATTGGGAACAAAGTTGAAGAATATTTACTCTCGAGAGTGGAAGTAGTCTTCCAAATTTTATAGCATTAACCATTGGGCTAGAATCGTTGAAAAAACATGCAAATAAAGAGAGGAACAAGATTAGATGAAACTTAACAGGAGAAGACAACTCTCAACATTAAACTAGGATCTTATCTCTCTTTTTTCAATGCGGATTATTTACACAAATCTTTGATTTTATAAGTATTAACAAAATTACAATTAATTGTCTCGCCCCTACCAAAGTGACTAAAATATTTTAATGGTGTCAAACTCGGCATTGACTTTCTATCGTTGAACCTAGAGCAAGGGTCGGCAACCTACGGCTCGAGAGCCGCATGCGGCTCTTTTGATGCAAAGTTGAGGCTCTCCAGTTCCATACGAAAAAATTAATAATTTATTATCAAAACCCTTAAAAAATAAGAAAATATATTTTAAGTACCTAATATCTCACTAGCTTCTATTTTCATAATCGTTAATTACAAATCGCTACGCTTAACATGACCGTAGTAAAATTTTAAAAAATCATTTTTTCAGCTCCGCCGCCAGCATGGCATCTGGTAAAAAAAAGAGAAGAACTGAAGACGAAAACCGAGAATTCAATCAGGATTGGACGGAGTCGTTTGCATTCATATGCAACACAGATGGCCTTCCGATTTGTCTGATTTGCCACGAAAAACTCGCACACAATAAGAAGTCAAATTTGGAGAGACACTTCACTACAAAACATACCCAGTTTGCTGGTAAATATCCAACCGGTGACGCACGAAAAAAAGCTGTTGAAGAGCTCCGAAAAAAACAACAACAGTCAAGTTCCATGCTAAGTAACTGGGCGCAATCTTCCAATAATGTAAATCTGGCAAGCTTTGCAGTATCATTAGAAATTGCAAAAAGAGGAAAACCATTCACAGATGGTCAGTACGTCAAAAATTGTTTTATACGTGCATCTGAAGAACTGTTTCGTGATTTTAAAAACAAAGCAGAAATCATGAAAAAAAATCAAAGATTTGCCATTATCTGCTAAAACAGTACAAGATAGAACTGCTAAAATGTCTTGAAATGTAACACATATGCAAGTGGAAGACATTCAACTGGCTTCTGCCTTATCACTTGCTATAGATGAGTCTTGCGATATAAAAGGCACGGCACAAATTACCCTTTTCGTCAGGTATATGTCGTCCCAAGATCCAAAGAAGAACTGCTAGGATTGCTACCGCTCTCAGGGCAAACTCGTGGAGAAGATATAGCAAATGCTGTGCAAAAATGCCTGGAAGACAATGGAATCGATATAAATAAAATAGTTTCTATAGCAACTGATGGAGCCAGAAGTATGACAGGAATACATAGAGGGGTAACATCAATTCTTCAGAGAAAAATAAACCACGAAATTCTAACGTTTCACTGCATAATTCGTCAAGAAGCGCTTTGTGCCCAAACATTTCCGGCGGAAATAGTTGAGGTCATGAACTTGGCAATTAAGATTATTAACAGCATCTTGGCAAAAGCACTCTACCATCGCCAGTTTAAAGATTTCCTTGAAGAAATAGATAGCCAGTTTTCTGACCTACTTCTGCACAATAAAGTGTGATGGCTTTCCAGAGATAACGTATTGCAACGCTTTACTTTGTGCTTGAGTGAAATAAAAACATTCCTCAATGAAAAAAGCATTGGCCATCCCGAATTGGAAGAAGACAAATGGCTCCAAAAATTCAACTTCATGGGAGATACCGCAATGAAACTAAATGAACTAAATCTAAAACTGCAAGGAAAGGGCAACCCAGCCTACGCCTTGCTTGAAGAAGTAGTTTGTTTCGAAAATAATTACTTCTTTTTGTTGAAGACATGGAGAGCGGTAAATTACTTCATTTTAAAAATCTGAAGCAATGTCTCAATGAGACCAATGCAACTATTGACACGAATTACTTCAGCATAGCTTTAAAAACATGAAGGATGGTTTCGCTGAGAGATTCGAGCAATTCAAAACAAACAAAAGTACTCTCGCGTTCATAGTAAATCCTCTCAACACAAATACAAATGAGATCAACATCGAGCCATTTGGAATTGATGCTGGATCGCTTCAAATGCAATTGCTGGATTTGAAAACCAAAGACTTGTGGAGTGGCAAGTTCACAGAACTCAAGAGCAAGTTGGAAGAGTTGGATGTCTAGAAATGCATGCACATCGCACAGCACAAGTGGACAGCTCTAAAAGAAATTCCGCGAGTTGTGGCCCTCATATTCGGCGCATGGAATAGTCTTCCAGAATGCTACAGTGAGGTGAAAAAGTTGGCATATGGAGTGCTGTCGACATATTCGTGCGAGCAAGCGTTCTCTTGCACGAATATAATACAAAGTAAAGTTAGAAGTCAACTAACAAATAAAAATCTAGAGTCGTGCTTGAAACTTAAAACAACGTGTTATAAGCCAGATTTAATCAAACTTTCAAAAGGTATGCAAAACCAATGCTCCCATTGATGTAACTATCTATATTTTGTTTTTATATGAATAAATATTATTCCGTATTTAAAGCCGTTTATTTAAAATCAAAAATCAAATATATATATATATATATATATAAGCAAATACTATAATATTGAAACGAAAAATTTTAGTGGCTCTTTAAAAACTGGGAAATTTTGTAAATTTTAACTTTTGGCTCTTCCGTCTCAATAGGTTGCCGACCCCTGACCTAGAGCTATTAAATTTAGCATGTAGTTATTTTTTGGGTTCTAAGAGCTCACTAAGAAAAGGTTTTTCAAAATTTTACTTAAATTTTTATTTAAAATTAATCGAAGTTTTAATGTTTTTCCTCGATAATTTCAGAGCATATTATTGCACAACTTTTTTACCCAATTTTAAAATTTAAAAAACTTAACGTTTCAGAGATACCAATTTTAGTTAAGTACAATTTTTTCTACAGTTTTATTAATTTTTAAAATATATTTTATGTATATTTTACAAGAATAATTTTCGTTGTTTCAGCTCCTGGATTTATACTCACGAGACGGTATTAAATATCTTTTTTCTGAGCATGTTATCATTGCTAAAATTATAAGTAAATTTATAAAACATGATATAAAGACTATCCTATCTACTCTGTTTAATTTTTTTTTGTTCATCTCCTCACAAACTCTTCAGTCATCAATTGGATGGAAAGTTTTAAATATTGATTTAGCACATAGAGGAGTTAATTTGGGCATTAAATCTTTACGGACATCGTTAAAACCCCACAAAGGAAAAAAAGGCGAACAAACTGGTCTGCAGTGAAGTTCCACATTCTCGAATAATTCAATCGATGAAATTTTTACGGCAGCAGGATTCCTGTTTTGAGACCGGAAGAGTCCGATTCAATTCAAAAGGCATTAAAACTCCGTTAGCATAGAGTCATTGGGATTTGCTGGTAATAAAAGAAAATATCACGCCGAATGTTGGTGCAAGAATAAATAATTTATTATGGTGGTTTTTAAACGAATGGTCAAAGAAGAGATCTTAATTTATCGAGACGAAGCGCATTATTTAATCTCTAGAAACCGCCACTTTCATTTTCTAATGCAAGGAAAGTGTAATGAAAATTGCAAAAACTGATTTATTTTCAGAACCAAAAAAGAATATTTTTGCCGGAAAAAGTAAATGATATTTCTAAAAGAGGAGCAAAAACAGGCATTATAATTTGGATGCGTTTCTTTACTTGCTGTTAACCCTTTGTTTAAAGGCAATGACTCAAATTTGAATCACCGCAACCAATAAGTTACCATTACTTTTTCCTGCAATCTTAAAGGTCAAAAGAATTTGACTTTTTCGCTTATAAAACTAAATCTCAAGATGCAATAATAAGAAATTAAAGAAAACATCATGCAGATTTTACATTTTAAAAGGATAATAAAAAGAAACTACCCCAAAGGTTTCTTTTACAAATGTCCAAATAAAATCTTTTTGTTAATTAAGAAAAGCTCATGAACTGTTATAATTTAAGATATAAATAAAATGTAAAAAAGAGTTGAGGCTTAGAATGTTGTGGTATTAGATTTTGTCGGCTAGTTTTCATCGGACCGCTAAACTTAGGGTTTAGAATGTGACCACAACGATCCCTGACTTAAGCTTAAAGAAAGTTCATTCTTTCTATTGAATGGTATTATTATAGATATTGGGGAGCGAATATGAGCAACCACTAGGAATCTCTGCGTTCAGGAACTCTGATGGAGGTTTTCCTGGGCTTTTTTGAAATTAAATACAAACGTGGACCACTTTCGCTTGAAAGTTCTCCAGGAAGGCAATATATTCCAGCTCAGGCAACCTTGCAGTGACCAAACAGCGTCATGGGTTGGTTCCGGGGTGGCGTCAGAGGGATGTCCGGGAGAGGACTAGGACCTCCCTGTCAGGCTGTCCCCCCCCCCGTCGGGGTAAATATTTGCATCCCGTTTACGCAACGGGCTCTTCAGCTAGTAGACAGATAAAGATTTGGCGAAAATTTGAGAATGTCATCGTACACCTTCCCCACTGTGGCAAAGGTCATTACCTGTCAGGTGAGCTCTATCTTTTTTTTTCTGCTTAGGTTCTGTAATGTGGTTCTAAACATGAGAAGATGCCATTTTCCCCCTATATCATAAATCTTCGACTCATTGGTTTGGCTAATTATGCTAGAAGAAATCTACCGCACTATTACAGATATTTCCTTGGCATAAATTGCAAATTAAAGGACATTCGTTTGCATGCATAACGCTTACATCAGAACATCTCAAGTAAAGTATCACAAATATGTAAGACAAAGAACTAAATGAAAGAAATTTAACCATATATATCTATGATGATACACATAGCATCATTCACTCACCCTACAGAACTAAGATACTGAAATATTTAAGCATTACTAAAGGAAATTAGATTAAATGTATGTAATAATAACGCAATTTTCTCAATTCATTACATATTTCTAAATGCCCAGTTTGAAAATTACTAAACAAAACCTACTTGGGATCATGCTTATGATAATAAACTTTCATTTTAGCAAGTTTCCTCGAAGGCTAATATTTAGAATACCTCACGAAGACTACGCGCATTCGACCTTGCTAATCCGAGACCGGGAATCTGTCACAATGCTGACATTGCAGACACTTCTACTGATGATGAGATACGCGTTACCCAATCAGCACTCGTAATAACTCTTCCACTCTTTACTCAGTCTTTAATCGAAAGACTGAAAAAGGGATGAAAATGGTTTTAAATAATTGAGAAGATTTTAGAACTGGATTTTGACACAATATTTTCTTAACACTGCCGGAATATTACATGCTTGTAAATACTAAATATTTCTTTACTAGAGGGAAAGTGGGATAAAACCGTAGCTAAAAATACTAAACTATGTTCTAGCCTGTTCAGCTAAAATATTCCACACAGAGCATGTCAAATTTTATTAAAATATTCAGTGGCAATCCAGGGGAGACTATCGGCTACTAAGCCCCCCAATGAACCAGAATTTTTACCATTACATTACAAATGTTTTTTCATATTTCTTTAAAAAAAAAGAATAAAACATTTCAAGCATTCTTATCCAAAGCTTAGAAAGGCTCGAAAATTTGCTACTTCTGATGTCATTTCCATTTGTACTCTGTGATGACGGCTCGAAGCATTTTTGGCCTATGGATTTCAATCGTAATTTTTATTAAATTATCAAGCATTGTATTATTCTTATGATTCTTTTGTCAGGTGATAGTCTGCAAAGTTAAAGGTTTGGTTTACTTTAGCTTGAAGTTTGGCATTTATCACAAGAATTCAAATTTTGCTACATATTCCCCTCCCCCTGACCGGAATCTAGATTCCCACACGGAAAATTTCATTGTTTATCGGAGATAATAAAATGATCTTTACAGAAGTCATTATTTTATCAATGATTTTACTTAAAGAATCATCCTATCCGTAGCTAAACTCTACCAGGTTCGAAGGTCCTGTTCACGTAAAATATTCCAATACAATAGAGCTTCTATTATTAAAATCCATTGTACTCGTAGTACATATATCTCTTTACAGAAAAGATCAGTTTCATTACTCTTTTTTATCATGCCATTTTTAAATTAAAAAAGATTAAGTATCCGGTGGTTTTCCCCTATGGGGTAAAACGTGGTACACACATATTATGCCATGACGGGAATTAAAAAACTGATTTTCGGTGGGAAAATTGTCAATCATTTTACTTTGTATGACAATTTTAAGAATATCAGTTAAGCAAAATTCACATGTTAAGCATCGTCTTATTCCTCCTGACCTGCAGTCTTTTTGGGCGCAAAATAAGACAGGTTTTACTGGGTACCCTTCTTCTTTTAATTTAAATTAGAAAATGCATATAATTAAAAATAAGCAACAATCTAGTCTGTTTTTTTTTATCATCGTAATCGGATGAATAATCAATACTGACTATCCTCGCTCACCGACACCCGGTTTTACTCAGAGTGCTACAGGTTATAAAAAGCAGAAATGGAACTCGTGTAACTATTGAGTATGCGCTTTATTTATAGGGTATAAACCTTAGTAAGCACTAATTAACTGGACTAAATGTGAGTTTTATACCTATATGATTTTTAAGTAAGGTAGTTTAAAATTAAACGAACATTAGAGGTTGACGTCTTAAAACAAACAAAAGTAGCAGATTGAATTCAACAGCTTCAACACGCCTTTGCATGTCTTTTTTAACATTGGTAAGTGGAATTCAGTATCTGTCTGCTGGATGGGAAAAATAATAACCCCCCAGAATCAAGGTATCGGCATCCCACTCTCCATATTGTTTGTTTCGAAAAAACCAAGACTAGTACTTTTGGACGATCTTACTACAGAAAGGGTGACAGGCTTGAGTAAGATTAGCTTTTCCAAAGTTTTTTATTAGTGTGACCTTTGCCGATTAGCGTATAAATCTTTTTTAGTTAGTCTTACAGCGATCCATAAACAAAAAAAAAAATAAATTCTATATCTGCTAAGTAAAATGTTATACATCTCTCATTGTTCATCCTTCTTTTGTGTAAATCTACTTCGCTCATTGAGCAAAGAAATGGAAGGTTTCTCTATCTGAGAATGATCAAACATGTATTAGAAAAGTCGGTAAGTTTTGTATTGAGTCTTG
Source organism: Araneus ventricosus (assembly GCA_013235015.1). Lineage (NCBI taxonomy): Eukaryota > Metazoa > Arthropoda > Arachnida > Araneae > Araneidae > Araneus > Araneus ventricosus. The sequence goes on along the minus strand of BGPR01002522.1, from coordinate 34,614 downwards.
AGAGTCATCCCATTTATGTATTTGACGCCAGTAATTTGCTTTTTTATGTTATTGTAACTTCTTTTTTATAATCCTACATTCAAACATATTTTGATATAGATTTCGAATTTTTTTACGACCACACACACCAGATTTTATTTGTTAGTTTTGTATTTTGAATTATTTTGTTCTACATGCAGACGGATAAAACAATTAAACAGACACTTACTGAGCGAATCATTTCGAATTCGAGAAGTTAATAGGACAGATTTTTTATTTCCTCATTTTTTGTTTTTTGAATTATTATTGTTCACATACAGACGGATAAAACAATTAAACGAGCTTCTGTAGTAATATACATTTCGAGGAATTCGAGAGTTAATAGACTGATTTTATTTACCTCATTTTGTGTTTTTAGATGTGTTCACATACAGACGGATAAACAATTAAACAGGCACCCACCGAACTGTAGAATCATTTCAGTCGAAGTTTAATAGAACTGATTTATTTACCATTTTTGTTTCTTTTGTGTATGTTCCCATACAGACGGATAAACAATTAAAAGGCACCTACCAGAACTGTTAATAATCATTTCTGAATTCGAGGTTAATAGAACTGATTTTATTTACCTCATTTTTTGTGTTTTTGAATTATTATGTTCACCAGTACGACGATAATAAACAGGCACCACAGTAACAGACGTAATAATCATTTCGAATTCAGTATTAAGACTGATTTTATTTACCTCCCATTTTTGTTTTTTTGAATTATTATGTTCACATACGACGGATAAACAATTGAAACCAGGCACCTACCCACTGTTAATAATCATTTCGAATTCGAAGTTAATGAACTGATTTTATTTACTCATTTTTGTGTTTTTTGAATTATTATATTCTGCTGAACGGATAGACAATTAAACAGGCACCCTACTGAACTGTAATAATCATTTCAATTCGAAAGTTAATAGAACTGATTTATTTACTCCATTTTGTGTTTTTTGAATTATATGTCACAACGAGTGTTCACGTAATTAAAACAAGGCATCCTACCAACTGTTAGGTAATCATTTGGAATTCGAAGTTAATAGGACTGAAAATTTGCTATTTGTTTTCGATATATGCGCGATTTTACATTGAAATGGATATAAGCAGACGCTCTTCTTTAGCTAAATTCAATCGTTTTTTTATTTCCATGCTTTGCTATGCAGTTTTTATACGGGTTATATGTAAACAAACAAGTGACACATTTCAAAAATTATCAAAAAAAAAAAATCACCGTTGATTTTTTTTAAAAATGAGAGCGCATCTAAAACATTTTTTTTTCCAGATAGGTAACGTGCCATTTCGGTGGTCTAGGGGGTCGTAAATTAATGAAAATCAAAAAATGTAATTAGGACCATTATCTGAGAAAATATTAAAACTGGAAGAAAAATAAAAGCATGCATTTGTAGGGAATTTTACGTTCTTTAATTTGTTAATTCATATGTACTGTGAAAACTGAAGAATTTTCTTGATATTCAAGAAAAACTAAAAAAAGAGACCAGAAAGCACGCATCGACTTCTGCTGATCGGTAGACATTGCTTACTGAATTTTCTCGCTGCAACAAATTTAGAACGGCGTAACTCCGCGTTACCTATCCGAAAAAAAACTTTTTGAGATGCTCTCTATTTTTTTAAAAACCGTAATTCCAACATTTTTATGGTTTTTTTTATTAATTTTTGAAATATGTCACTTCATTTGTGTACACTCTGTATTACAAATTTAAATGTTTTAATTAAAATATTCGCAATTTAATTTATTTTATTTTCTCTTCATTCAGCTAATTTTTTTACCATTTTATGGTGTTTTTTGTTTTATGTTTACATTGTTTCCAATCCTTTTTAAATAAAAACTGTTTCCAGTGATTGTATTCAGTAACCCTTACCCAGTTACAATCTAATTTTAATAATTGCCCCCTTAAAAATTGATATGTTACATTTATTGATACATTACATTAATAGTGTATCTGGAAAATGTTCATGTTGGTATAGAGCGGGCCCATGCAGGAAGGTTAAATATCGAGTCACTTTAAGTCACTTTCACGTTCACTATACGTTTCGTTTTGAAAATTACTAAATTTATTTCAAAAATGAGTATTAGACATATAGCTCTTCATAAATATGTAAAGGAAAAAAAATTAGCATTTTTTTATTTTCAAGAAATTTGTGATTTCACAGTGAAACCAATGAACGGTAATGGGCTATTTTTTCTCCGAATAAATTATAATCGAAATGCAATTTCAATTATGTATTTAATTTATAAGTATAAGTGAGTATTCAGGATATTCAGCCTTCATAAAATTCAATATTACTTTCGAAGATTCAACTTTAAAAAAATATCAGTTTGTGCACGAACCCTCATTATTTTTTTCGCTTAGAGATCAAAGTCAATTTAGCTCTTGCAATGCCGATATCTTCGTGAATACTAACGGTATTGAACTGGAATTTTTATATAAGTTGGCCTACATGTATCGCTCTTAAGAAAGAAAAATTACGCTACGTTTCGCCCATGCGCAGTAAAATGTTCAATGTGTGCTTTCATTGCGAAACCAATGAACGCAAAAGGGTTAACACGTGTAATATACGAACCGATAGATTGTCAGCGCCTTGATGGATTTGATCAAAAACCTTATTACTGTCTAGAGTTCTAGTAAACTACATACAAGATTTTATCAGTGGCTCGTTACAATATTTAAATATCGTGTGTACATGCACAAGGACGGACAGACAGACAGAATTTCTGCAGACGAATATTGTCCAAAACTATAGGTAGGAATCTAGAATTTTACTGTGAAGACCGCATGCTAAATGTCACCCATATATGATGTGACCACACGTTCCGTTTTAGGTAACCTGTCCCGTTGTCCCCATGCACCGCTTCAGGACGCCGAAATGTCCCGTTTTCAGAAAGAGAGCGACCCACGATAACAATTTCAAACAAGAAGAGCCAAAAATCAAAATAACCTACGATAATGTCTAGTATCACAGCTATGACGGAACATGGGCGATACTTGTCACACCTATGCAATATATTTTGGTCAGAAGCTTGCTATCTCGCACTTAGTTCTTACTACATTACACCGCATGAAGTGACAAACTGAAACACTGGGAATATTTAAATCGAAAGTCGTTGGGTCGAACTGTTCAAACACTTTCACGCCAATAATTTAAATCATACGAACTTTCGTATAATTATTGAATATATTCTATGCCTTCCCGGCACTAACACACCCGTGGAAAGGGTCTTTTTTCTTATGACTAAGTTGTGGATGAGCTAGAAAACACAGTTGAAAGTCACAATTTATAAAGAAACGTTAATTACCACAGTTAATTTTAAGAAATCCTATCAAGAATTTCATTCTTTTTTTAAACCTATACCAAATATACTAAAGCAAAAATGTGTTCTTCAGAGAAATGCAAAATCGTATGAATTATTTATTTTCACGTGTCTTTTCATTAATAAATAAAAACTGAAGATATATGTGTTTTCTTGAATTCGCATATTACCTAAAAATTAAAAAAAAATGTCCCGTTTTGAGGGAAAAAATAAATGGTCACTTTAGCTTTATAGCTTGCATTTTTCAGATATCTTCTTCACAGAGAGATAAACAGATCGACTGAAATAATTTCAAAGACTATTTTTCCCCGTCAGCTACCCAGCTAAAAAAATCTGCAGAAAATTTTTTTTGAAGTTTTTTTAAGATTTCTGCAGATTTTTTGAAGACAGAAAAAATCTGCAAAAAAAAATCTTATTATATTTTTCTCGAAATATTCTCCAGATTTTTTGAAGACAGAAAAATCTGCATTTTTCTTCAATTTAATCTGCATAAAATCTGCAAAAAAAATTCTTATTATATTTTTCTCCAAATATTCTGCAGATTTTTTAAGACAGCAAAAAATCTGTATTTTTTCTTCAATTTAATCTGCATAAAATCTGAATTTTTTCTTTAAACATCCTGCAGATTTTGTAAGACAGCAAAAAATCAGCATTTTGTGTTCAATTCAATTTGCATTTATTAAACAGATTTTCACAATGTCATTAAACTTGACCAATAATCTGTTGATTTTTTTGAAGGTTTAACTGCAATTTCATAATATCTGCATTTCTCTATATAAATACATATTCTGCACCATATTCTCTAATATTGCAGCTTTATTTTCTAAAGGATATAAAACAAAATTAGAATGTAATTATCATTATTGTTTCATTTTACAGCAGACAGGAGTTTCATCAGTTCCTTTTCCAATTAGTGATATCGACCATATACTTGTATATAGAAGGAATGCATCAGCAGAAAAAAATTCACAATCAGAAATTGGTTTAGGCACTGAATTTTTTAAATATGCCACTGAAAAAATGAATTCTAAATTAATCTTTAAAATAAATATTTGAGGTTTTACCTTTTTAAACTTTTCCCCCAGAATTTAATTAATTTCCAGTTAGTTTTCCAACTGTCTTTCTGACTAGCTAATTTCCTCCAAAAAGAAGGGGAAAGTGGAGCTTGCGCCCTTTGGATGGAGAGAAGACCAGAAGATAAAAGGTGAAAACGAATTTATTGAAACAGAGAATCTAAATTATTGAACAAGAATATTACTAATCTCATCTATTACTCATCTCTACGACTTTGAAACACGTATTCTGACTGACCATGGTTGTTTTTTACACCACTAAATGGCGCCTATGGTGACGCTAAAACTCAAATAGATTATTTTACCCCATCTCGTGTAGCCCGGGGTTGTTATGTTGTTAGTATTCCTGCCTTTCAACTCTATGAACGCGGATTCGAGTCCCGGCCAAGATGAGTTTGAAGTTTTGTTACAATCTGAATCAACATCATACAAATAAGTTGAATTACGAATTAAATTAATTGAAATTAATAATTAAGCCTTGACTGCAGAAAATCTGAAGGTATTTGGAACATAATTTTCTTCAGATATTCTACATTTTTTTCTGCAGAAGAAAACATGTTCCAATTACCTTCAGATTTTCTGCAGATTTTTTTAGATGTGTAGGTCTAAAATGGATTGATAGATTCATTAAGGAGACACAATGCCTTTGCAGAATCTTTTTATTTCAAGTATTATTGCAAAAGGTTTGATACTATTGGAATTTAAAAATCACATAGTTAAATAGGAATTTAAAAGTCATTTTGAAGAGAAAAATTCATTCTGATCTACCTGTTTAGTTGAAATTTGAATTTTTTAAATTCCCTACTACTTTTTCAAATAAAAAAAATGTTTGCTTCAAATTTTATTTGTGGATTCACTGAAATATATTACACAAAACTGTCAGCAAGGGATTTAAAGGTGTAACTAATATTCCCTTAAATACAGATTTTTTATTGTATTATGTGATGAAAAATGAGGAAATTTAGCCATACCTCAATGTATATCTCGTATATAAGGAACTGAGTGCTCATTGCATGTACAGTTTTATAAAATAAATACATAACGATAAAAGTCTAGAAAAATTTCAAAGTTCTATCTTAAAAAGGAAAAAAAGCCTTAGCATTTCGAAAACATGAAAATAAAGAAAAGTCCGACATGGAGAAAAAGGCATTTAAAGTTGTCATCAGCTCTTGTTTTTCATCTGTCATCGTAAATAAAAATATAAAATATTCTGAAATATTAAAGGTACAAATTTTAAATTTTGATGCAATAAATAGAAAGATAAGAGTTACGAAATAAGCCAAAAAAAAAAAAAAAACCAAAGCTGATATTTTGGGTAATGTATCCTCTTAAAGTTTCGAGGTCGAAATTTCTGACAGCTGCTATTGTTGTATAAGAGAAACATAAAAATTCGCAGTTAAAAACGGTAAATAATACATGCAGTTAACTGCTTTTAAGCTCATGGTTAATTGCTTTTATATTTTTGATCCAGTTATATCTAGCAATTCCAAACCTTCCTCACAAAATACAGGTCTCCCTTATATTCCGAAAAATAAAGATAAAAAATGGCGGGAGGCTGTCTTTTCAAACAGCCGCTGATGTTAAAGGTGTAGGACTACTTTACTTGCTTGACTCTTTTGTTTCTCGAAGTTTAAGGTTTAAGTAAGTTTTTTGTTAAGATTTAGTAAAGTTTTTTTTGTAAACTCTGTTTTTACCCTTTATCTCTAAAATAAGACAATAGTTATGGTTTAACATGTGTAGTTACAGAGATATAGAGGATCGCGTCACCAATTAATGCGTATTTTTGCCCAACTTTGCGACTCAGTAGTCTCTGAACTACAATTCCGATTTTCAATTTTATTTTTTTTGTAACTTCTGTTGTTATCCTTTATCTCTAAAATAAGATATTAGTTATGTTTTTAACATATGTAGTGTTACCGAGATATAGAGGACCGCGTCACCAATCCATGCGTATTTTTGCCCAACTTTGCGACTCAGTAGTCGCTGAACTACAATTCCGATTTTTTCTTGTAACTTCTGTTGTTACCTTTTACCTCTAAAATAAGACATAGTTATGTTTTAACATGTGTAGTTACCGAGATATAGAGTATCTCCCATACCAAGTGTTGTGGCGTTGAGAATCAATTTCCTTCCTGAGACCCCGATGGGAGGAATGTAGTCCTACGTTAAAATGTACCTTTTTTCAAATCGGAACTTATTAATCTATCACCCATATCAAGTTCATAACTGGTTATTTCGCATTTTTCTCTCTTTCCCGGATTTGGCTTTGATTCAAGAAAGATGACATATCTTTTGAACCCGATTTCAGATTTAATCCTTTTTATTTACTTTATTTTTAACTTATGGCATTTTCGAATAAATGATAAAATTTGATAGAAATATTGAATTCGTTTTAGAGCTTATCCTTTACACGTATATTGCAAAAGGTATTTTGATATTGATTTTAAAATTTTCAGAATTTACTAGAAAAAAATCAATAATTTTTAAAAATTTAAGGACATTCAAACCTCCATTCCCAAAACATCGTAGCATGATAATGCTTTAGGCTTGATTTGTCCATTTCTATTATTTCTATGTTATTTATAAAAATTTATTCTTAAGCCCGTGCCTTACATTTTTATTTCACCCCCTAATTCCATGCCACCATATATATGTTTATTCCCCTAATTTTTCGTTTTTCCAACATTTGGTTTTCGCAAAGGGATGACGCCACAAAATCTAGATTTAATGCGACATATCAGTTCCCAAGTGGTTGTTGGAATTCCAATTCTAGGATGTCTTTTTTCATAGTGTAATAGTCTTTAATCAAACTATCTTTTGTATTTCATTTGTATGATTACTGATAAGGCGATTTCATTTTTATTTTAATTTTTAGATTAATATTTGTTTATATTGAAAATATAACACATGTTTTGACTAATTGAAATACTTAACTATATATATAATGGAATTTCCAAAGATATTAGTATTTCACTACATAGGTAGATGGCGCCACTAGATTAAGAATAAGATTGCATCAACTTTATTTTTAAGTACATTTCCAAAATGATATGTATTATTATAATGGGTTTAATTTAAATTTATAGTTAAATTTTTTAATGATGTTTAGTATAGTATTAATAGCCTAATTTAAAAATAATATTTTCACTTTAAATGCGGCACTGTCTTTCTGATAACGCTTATGTCATTACAAAATTTATGACTATGAATTGGTATGCTTTAAGTTAATATACTTTCTCGTTTCTTATCTTGAAAGATTTTGGAGATTTATTCCCCTACTTTTTGTTTTCCAACAATTGGCTCTCGCAGAGGGTGGGCGCCACAAATTCGGATTAATGCAACATCATCGATTCCCAAGATCGATTGACATTTGATTGTTGGAATTGCAATTCTGGGTTGTCTTTTTTATAGTAGTAATAATCTAATTAGTATTGAGACATCAGTATATAAACCAACTATCTTTTGTATTTTATTTGTATGATTATTGATAAGGTAACATTATTTTAATTTTAACTTTTATTTTAATATGTGTATATATTGAAAATGTGACATGTGTTTTGATTGTTTGAAACGTTTAACTATATATATATAGAGAGAGATAGTTAGATATAGATATATAGATATATTATAATTTCAATCTATTTAAGATGGTAAAGGATACTTGACCGGGTGATTTTTGTATTTAAAATTAAATGTTTCGTTGACTTAATTGTGGATTTAAATATTGTAGGGCCACAAAAGAGCCGAACGTAAAACATGCGACACCGACTAAGAAGGGGTTAATTATATAGCAACAATAAAGTGCATCCAAAAATGTGTTTAATATCATTTAAAAGAATTGTTGTAATATGCTTAAATATTTTTTTTTAAATTCAATTAAAAGTTGAGAAAAATATGTACGGAAATAAATTGGATATTACTGATTTTTTGAATTTTAAAGTGGTGTAAAAAGGACTTATGTGCGAGTATGCACTTAAGTTACTGTCGAAAAACATTATATTTTCGGTTAATTCGGTGATTAAAATTTAAAAAAATCCTTTCTTAATGAGCACCTATTACACAAGGAATAACTACCTCCCAAATTTGGTAACTCTAGGTCTTGTACAGAGTTTTGAACGGTTTTTGCATCATACATAGCGCATGTCGCATCACGGAATCTAACATGTGGTCTCAATTAAAAAGAGTATCCCAGTTACAAAAATAATGAGAACCATGTATTAATATTATAAACGTAAAATACGAGGGAGCACCTCGCGTTCACGGATGAGATGCCGCTGGATAAGTAAGCAGGTTCTCGCTTCCCTAGTGGGTACAGCAATGAGGAGACTTGGGTCCATCTTCTAGTGATAGTAAGTACCTACAACGGGAGGGGTCGAGCCGTGGCCGGTGATGGCTAGTAGGACTCCGGCCTCAGTACTCGAGTTATTGCAGCGGCTGTTATTCAGAAGATCTGGAGAAAATTCCTTTTGTCGCCAACTTCGCATTCAAGTCACCCAAATGGTTACCAAATATATCGCCAAGATCGCCAAATTTATCGCCAAGTTTAGCATGTTAGAGAAACAACTTTATAGCTTTTGTTGGCCTCCTGATTGCTTTACAATTTATTTGTAGAACAATTCCTAAAAATAAGTTGGCGTAGACTGTTGATAAGTCTTCATCTAAAAAATGTAAAGCAATTCAATTAAGATTTTGAATGATTCTTATAGTAAGGCAAAGAACGGTTCTTAAGTTCTGTTAAGATCTCACAGACTGAGTTAAAACTGAAGAGATCGCCTTAAACTGAACTTTTTTTAACAAAATCTAAAACATTGAACAATCCTTTTAGTAAATGTAATGTTTTATAATTAAAAATAAAGGATCATAAAAAATGAATTGGGATTAATTATCAATCACTTAAAATAGTACTCTCATTTCTTACGTTGATTGCTCTTGACTTCATCATACAAAAATTTCAGCAAAGAAATGATAAAACAAAAATGGAAGCATTTTAAGGAAAGCTTAACCTCTACTAAATAACAAGCTCAAAAAGCACTGCGCACGTAAGCTCTCCCTTTCCTTTACCTCTTGCAAAATAGCAAAATTAATCAATTTATTAAAATTAAATAACGTGATCAATACCTCTATTAAAAAAACTGATAGTACATTTACGTTTAAACTAAGTGGATACTTTTTCTGTTATCTACTACTTCACTTTCAATAAAAAATAACAAATTAATGATTTCACACACAAATTTTAATTTTTAAATCATTAATGTAACATAGTTAACACTGATAGCTGGCTGCTGCTGCATAAATTCTAATAAGCAAAATAATTTTGCTACCACCTTGATATTTTAAGCATATTTAAAACGGCACACATATGTCCCGTTCGGGGAAAAGGGGTTTAATTAAACATTATACAAATTGGAACAAAATTTCAACATAAAATACACAATTTTTTATATTATTAAATTCAACAGTTTTTTACCCTTTTCATCAAGATTTATGTTCTTTTCTCGCATTAGACCTCTAAAGGTAGAATCTTGCTTCACTTTTTCTTTTATTTGAGCTATGTCCATTTTCTTCATACAGTTATCAGCAGCTAAAAATAAATTAACGACCTATTTTTTACTCAAGTCCATGTTTTTGATCACATATCCAAAATTGAAAGCAAATATATGAAATGGTGCACATATATGGAAAACTAGTTTTTCTTACCGATAACCAAATAATTCTGATTCGGATATATATGTTATGTCCAGAATAGAAGTAACTAGAATTTTTTACGAGGTTTTAATTTAATGTAATAAGGAAATTGTTTCCTTATTTTAGAAATTTTATTTAAATTAATTAATCAGTTAAGTAAAAAATAATAACGTGTCCTGGATTAGAAACTTATAATTGTATCAGTTTTAAAAATTAATTCTAAAATTTTTTAACATTATAACATTCTCATAAAAAATAAAAAACATTAAGTAAAAGCTAAACGATAAAAAATTATGTACTAATATAACATTATTTTAGCAACCAGAAATATTTTTTTAAAAATTAATTTAGAACGTTTTATGAGCAAAAAAAAAAAATTCACTCTTACGTTCTCTGTGCAAAATAAGGCTACATACCCTCGCCGATCCTGCCCACCCATAGGGTTTAGGGCCAATGCAAAATAAGGCTATATTTCGAAAATGCACTCCTGGGGGGGGGGAGTTTGGACCAACTTCTGCATTATTTATATAAACTAAATTTCTTCCCACTACAACTGCCCTATTAAATTTTATACATAAAAATTAGCAGTACATTTTGAACGAGCATGATCAGAGCTTTTAGAATTGTGCTATTTGTGTAAATACAAAATTTCCACTAACTGTAGTAAACGAAATAAGTTCAACTCGTATTCAACAATTTTCAAAATATTTGTTTTTTCAAAATTTAATCATTTAATTACAATTATTTTGTTATGAATAGGTAGACTAAATCCATATGATAAACGATATGTGCATATTAATACAGAGATGCTTAGTAGCCTCAAAATCAGAACATTTTCAAAGTCACTATTATTAAAACTTCAACAAAGCATTACAGTTATTCTGCTTATTTTGTTTGACAAAATTTTTTTTATTGGATAATAACACCTTTTCCATAAGTCTTGATCATGATTTGTGAAAACGTGCTAGCGGTTTTGGCACATAAGATTTTTCAAGGTAATTGCAGGGGAAGAAAATTTTGTTCTCATAGAAATAAAAAAAATTTCTATTGTCTCAATCTTATAAACTGGCACCTTGAATACATGTGTCTTTCTTAGACCTTTGTGTTTTAGTGGTGCCACTTTTGCATGCTTCTATGAATATTATATAACGCTAGACTACCCGTCAACGTTTTAAGAATATATAAAGCTAAATATATTAAAAAAAGGGACAGTATTTTTTGTTTAAAAAATGATTTTTTTTGTTGAAAAATAATTTATATTCGAAATATAGGATTACAGAAAAATTTCATATATCATACCAGAATTTTTATATTTACATCACAAATCAAAAGATACGACCTTGTTGTTCCAAAAGAAGTTCATCCTATTTCAAAAGTACTTAAACATAAATAAATGTATTTAGAGTTTTAGGTAATGTTCCCTTCTAAAATCTCAGTTTCTTTCTCTGAAATCCCTTATGTTTGTGTGAGCAATGAAATATAACTCTACAATGTACTTAAAAAGTTAAAAGTACCCAATTACTCAAAACTATTGTATCTTAACATAGGTTAACTTTCTTAATAAATAATTAAATAAAAATGAAAATCATTCAGATTTATATATTTATTTTGTAAATTAATAAATATAATAATTGATCAAATTAAAAATGTTTCAATTATGTATTCGATAAAATTTAGCAGCAGATATTCAGAATAGCTATCAGATATGTTCAAAAATTATACTGAACCTTATACATCTTATTTATTTCAATATTTTCATAACTTGTGTAAATTTAATATAATTTTAGTTACTACATTGTTGCTTTAAAGTTGTCCAGTAAAGAAAGATAAAAGTAATTTCTCCAAAAATAAGATCTCAGAAAATATAGAAGATATGAATAGGAAATAAAGTACAGACTCTTTAAATGACACATCTCAAGTATAGGAGCATGTGGATTATATGTCGATTATAAGTTGCTGACAATTTACTTTTTTTAATTCTTTGAAAAACTATATCTAAATACATAGAATTGAAAGTAAAAAAATCTGAAGACTGTTATCGACGAGAGTGCGTTTAACACCTTTAGCAGAATTCACAGTGAGAAGTTCGTAGAGGTAGCACAGTTACGAGATCAGGTTTTCTTAAAAATGATTTATTATTAATCCAAATCATAATACTCTTCACTGGAGTAATCAAAATAATAAAATAAGTTTAAAAGATACTTCTCTAATACGAAAAATATTGCCAGAAAGTAGTTGCGTATAAAAAAAACGTTTTATTTGCATTCGAAGTATTGACAACCGCAGATGACTAAACACGCACCGATCGGGTTCGAATCATTTGAGCGTTCGAATCAACCTGAGACCATGGTATGGAATTGGAAAAATACCCAGGGACTCTACTATCCCCGGATCTGAAAATAAATTTATTGCTAAATTTTTACTAAATGTCTAACAAGACAAAAACAGAAAAGAATTATACATATCCCACCCATCCATATTCTTCATAAAAAATATATAATTTTAGATATGACAGTTTTAAGAAGCACAGTATAAATAATAGAAAAATGTTCAAGTTATGAAGGAAAAAAAACATAATAGGAACATTCTTTCAATTTGTTCTTATGATCTTCTTTTGATAATTTTCATATTATTTATGCAAGAAGTTTCCAAATAAAATAATGAAAATAACAAATTATTTAATTTTTGCTTTTACCATTATCTGATGTAACAAAAAACTATTGCAGATTGAATAATTTTGACGCATTCCTTTTCACCATACAGATGGAAATAAAATTAAACATATCTTCATACGTCTGTAGTAATTGTTTAATAACCTAGTATTCATCGTCTTAATTTTAAAGAAAAGTAAAATTTCGATATTTCATTTCAGGAAACGGTAGAAGAAAGAACTTTAAACGTAATTCACTTATGAGGAAAAGATATTTAAAAATAAACGGCAATTAAAGACTAAATTATTGGCAGAACATCGATAAAGGATACATTAAATGCATTAAGGAAGTGAACAAAATATTTTCATTTTTTTCACATCGTAAAAACAAAGTCATGAGCTAAGAAATTTGCTAATTATTTAAAGATTTTTACCTTTAATTTATAAATTTAAATGTAATGGGGTCGAAGGCCACCGACTCGGCATAAACAAAAAAATTCGACAAAAATCGTTTAATATGATTGATATGAAAAGAAACTACAAATAAAGTATTCTTATGAACATATATATGCATATATTTACCTTATTTTTTCTTCGACATTCAATTTACGCAGCTGTCAAATTTTTAACTTTCAATAAATGAGAAATTTTATTTAAATATATACTCACAAATCATTTAAATAGATATAGGCTATATATATATATATAATTCAACATTACCGAAAAATCAATTCAAAATAAAATTTAGTACTTACCAGTAAACTCCTGTTACCAGTTCTTATATCCCCACTCCTTTAGCTTTTCTTTAATGTCTATTTTCAATGGGTATTTAAATATCCAAATCAGCTCTAACGCGAGAATGTCCCGTCATGCTAAACATGGCCGAGCGAACAGAGAAAGATTTTTCGTTTAAAGTTCCTTTATTTCCAAACTGAAACTTTTAGTAAATTGCACTACACACTTAACAGATACATAAAACGGGCGCCGCTATGGAGTGATCCATCAGGGTATAGAATCTTTTCACACTTCAAAGCTTCATTAATATCCTTCTTTTCACTGATATATTGGTATACTTGTTCTACATCCATCCAACAAAGTGCCTCCATATTTAAGTCAGACTTACCATCTGGCATGATAAAAAAATAAATTCGTTAATACCATTTTATTTGGTAGGTGCCAGAGTGATAAACATGGTCAAATCACCAAACATATGGTAAAATGAACGATACCTTCTGAAGTATAATCTGGTAATTTTATCATGATTCTCGTCAAAAAAACGAAGTATATAGTATGAAAACCGCTTTTGCTGGTAAATTATCTTTTCAGCGTTGTAATTTTACTAAACAGGTGGATAAAAAGAGCCATAGTTTCGAAAACCAGAAATTCTCGTAAACCGTTACCAGTACGATTATTAAACAAATAAAATTATTAAACAAATGATTTAAATACCGTAAATTTTGTTGATTATCACCAGAAGTGTCATTACCATACAAATATGGTTTTTTTGCCAGAGTTTTTTTCTCAGTGTAAAATTTTCTCCTTTTATTCCTGTCATACGACGTCAAAATTTTCGAATACGTAAGCAAACAAATGTGCATTTTACACGTTTTGTTCTTAGCATTATTGCATTCAGGGTGTCTTTTCTTACTAAATCAAAGACGCTCGACAATTTTGTAATTGACTTTTTTCCTATATTTTGTGCCGTTTTCGAGATAGGACCGCTAATTTCCAAATTTACCGATAGATGGCACTGTAAGTTGTCTCATCGACTAGCGCACAGACTTTTTACTATACCTAGACACCAAAGTTATGGACTAAGCTGTCAGCGTTTAGGAGTTGAGTGCAACAGATATAAGTCGGAACCCTGTATACACAGTTTCGCAGGTTAATGGGCACTGACTTGCACTGCACCATTTTTACACGCTTATTTTTTTTATCTCAGTTTATTTGTTACATGTTTCTGAGAAGGGAATTTTGTATCTTTATACTCACTACCTTTCTGCATGCGTTCTGAAATTCTCTGTAGGTGTGTATTCTTGAAAACCAATATTTTCAGATCTTAATTGTCAATTCATTATCGAATTTTGATAAGATATCAATGCATCTAAACTGAACTGTAAATTATATTACCAGCGTTCCTGAACTCTCCCGATATTCAATTGTGTAACGATTCGGGTGCATACCTAATATATTCCTCTTTTGACTGTTCCGTGTTTCTATTATCTTTTCGTGGATTTCTAATGTTAATGTAATGAATTTAATTATTTAAAAGAGATATTTCGGATGTATTACTTCTATGTATACAATTGTATATTTCGAATAAGAGAAATAGAAAAGAAATTTAAGAAATTCAGAAAATTGACCCAGAGCAGTATAATATAGTTGTTTTAGAAGAGTTTTTTTATTATGATTACCCTTGTTGTTAAAAAATGTATCAAAAGTATTCTGTCTCCATTAAACGAATGTATTGAATAAAAGCAGGTTTTAAAACTACCCTTTTATGAATTCACTAAAAATAGAATTTTTAATTGCTTTCTAATTTTTAGTTCTTAATTTATATTTTTTAATTATAATATTTTTGAAATCTTGTATTCAATATTTTAAAAATTAACCACCAGGCGGCGTTCTCCAATGTAATCAATATTTAATTAAATTCACAGATTAATGAAACTCTGAAAATATTAAAGTTATTATATTGTCATCAACAACACACAAGTGTGAAAAATTTCGAAAATATAGAACATCAGGAAGTGAGTGTATTATCGTTTGCAAAACTCCATATAAACCTTCGGTGGGCGTAATACAAATGTTAACACACTCGGGCGCAACTCATGTGTGAGATTAAAAATTAAATATTTGCTTAGGCTTAAGGAGCAGCATATCAAACTGATCTTTAACCTTCTGAGCGCCGAATTATTTTGAACTTTTAGCTGTCAGGTTAGGAAACTTAGTTTTTAAAGTAAATGAATCAATTTTTTTTGTATTTAATTCTATCTCTTTAAATCTTGAGAATACTTTATCCATGATTGTTTAAGAAAATAATAATATAAATACGAGCTATTTGCTTTTGAACTAAACATGAAAAACGTAAAAGACGTTTGAACCTCTCGGAAGGATAAACTCATACAAAACTATATTTGCATTTTTATATAACTTTTTTGTATTTCCTTGCAGTTGCAACTAATAAAACTTCCAGGATTTCAGGAGGGAGTTGACGTTTGTTTTCCCGTAAGGTTCCTTAGCAATGACAACTGTTGTCGTATATTGGCTTGATATAATTTGATATTTCTAAAACAATATATTGGAAATAAATATCAATATCATTGAATTAGTGGCTGGGAAGCAGGTATACGAACTTTTGAAGGTAACTATTTCGAGAAAATATGGGAAATCAACAATTACCATCATCTACCAGATTAACGTGCCCCTCACGAACATCAAAAGAGCACGAGAGAAAAAAAACCCAAGATACCCCAATGTGATGGGAGGGAGCCAGGAAGGTACTAGAGATCCCACACCTTTATCGGTAAAATCCGCACATAGGCACAAAAAATATGGGTGCTTCATCTCACAGATTAGATGCTCCGGACGGAAGTTTAACAAACATTTAAATAGTCTAGATAGATAAAACTGTTTGAAAAGATTCTTCATGGTAAAATATCAGAAGTCATTGGATTTAAACTAAAATTTGTGTTCAACTGATGCAATTTAATTTTCCTTCGCATGGCACATATAAATAATATAGTATAAATCGAAATTTTATGGGACTCAATATTAAGTACTGGTCTACGTAATTGGAAAATACATTATGCAAAGAGTTATATACAAGATGTGATAAAATTTTAATGAACTCAGATGTAATATTTTCATTTAAAAATTTATTTGTCTGATTCTAAGATTTATTCAGTTTTAAAGCATAGAAAAGTGAATTAGAAATGCTAGAAGTGCTAATTCCTTAGAATATAATTTCATCTAAAAATTTTATTCAACGATTGTTGATTTTGAATAATGTCATTGGGGAATTTTTTGCATTTTTTTCTGCTATCTCGAGAAAGAGTAGTAGTCATTCTGTACGCATAAGGATTACGGCGGTTTTTAACTACAAATGTAAAGTAATTCCAGAAAAAATTGTTGTCTACTTCAAAAGGGCAGAAATATCTTTTAGTTCTGGAATTGAAAATGAATATTTGATTACGATATTCCGGTATTCATTTGGAAAATCAATTACATTTTTGATTAAATTACGGAGAAGGCATTTGAAATGCAAATTTTAGAAATTGTTTTTTTAACAGATTTCTGCTGTATCTGTAAAATAAGCAGAAGCAAAATCTTGATTTTTTTTTTTTACTGAAATTAGTTTCTTTCTTAAATTTCAATAATTTAAACAGAATGAACAAGGAATTTTTTTTCTTTCATGAGTATATAAGATGTCTGCATTTATTCTCATCCAAATTTCTTTATGAACGCTGAAATTGTTGACTAATCCTACTTTTGGCGTGGGCGATATTTTAGACCTCTTGGGTATATATTTTGAATTCTTCCTTGAGATCTTTTGGCAATGGTTTCGTACCAGTTTAGCTATCTTTATACGCCTTCGAAGGGTAGGGTTTAAAGCTTCAATACCCGATCGCCAAAGGCCAAAAAGCACAATTTTGATCTCTCAGATCGCCACGCCTAAACACCAACCAGTGATGATTGGTTCTACGGAGCGCGCGAACTCTAGGGTCCAAAATCTCCGAAGCCTAATAGATGTTTCCTTTAAACCTTGTTGAGAAATTGATTTGAACCTAAATATTTAATGTACTTGGAATATAAGTTTGTTAACTGCAAGGGAATAATATTGTTAGTTTTGTCCACTTAGATATCTCGTTCATTCACCATCTCTTGCAACTTTCATTAAGTCTTTCACACACTCATTCATACTAAAGAAAAAAATAAATAAAATGAAAGTTAAAGAATAAAAAGAATGTTGGGAATTCCCCATTACTTGGTCCTGATAGTCCACTTCTTCATGTCTGGTCCTTTTTATAGGCCTTGGACGTTGGGGGGAGGGGTGCATCACTTTCCACAATAGCCCTTAAAAGGAATGGTACAGTGATTGATCATTTCCCTTCCTCACTCGTCTCCACGTTCTAAAGTCACATGTTTTTTTATACTTACATATTTTAAAATGTATACCTTTATGATTTTTTAGTACAAAATGGATTTAACGTGAATTTCTTTCGAAATTGTGGATGGTTAAATAAATCGGCGGGACTAATGGCAGTACTTTTTGTCCAGTTTCAAGATGGCGTGGCTCTTAAACCTACCTTCTGTGGCGCTTTTCCAGAACCATGCACACTGTTTAACACATGAAACTCTTTATCAGTCATTAGCAATATTTTGTTCTCTACGGTTTTTTGTGTGTGGTTCTTTAGCTTCCCTTCTGTGGCGCTTTTCCAGAACCATGCACACTGTTTAACACATGAAACTCTTTATCAGTCATTAGCAATATTTTGTTCTCTACGGTTTTTTGTGTGTGGTTCTTTAGCTTCCCTTCTGTGGCCTTTTCCAGAACCATGCACATATTTAACACATGAAACTCTTTATCAGTCATTAGCAATATTTTGTTCTCTACGGTTTTTTGTGTGTGGTTCTTTAGCTTCCCTTCTGTGGCGCTTTTCCAGAACCATGCACACACTGTTTGCTTTACAAATGCAAACTCTTTATCAGTCATTAGCAATATTTTGTTCTCACGGTTTTTTTGTGTGTGGTTCTTTAGCTTCCCTTCTGTGGCGCTTTCCAGAACCATGCACACTGTTTAAACAGAAACTCTGCTTATCAGTCGTAATATTTTGTTCTCTACGGTTTTGTATTTGTGGTTCATTTGAGCTTCCCTTCTGTAGGCGCTTTTCCAGAACCACGCAGGCACGCCTGTTTCTAACATGAGCCTCTTTATCAGTCTCATTAATATTCTTCACTTCTCTACGGTTTTTTATTATTGTGGTTCTTTAGCTTCCCTTCTCAGTGCGCTTTTCCAGAACCATAACTACTTTAACAATGAACTTTTATCAGTCATTAGCCAATATTTTGTTCTCATTTTTGTGTAGGTTCTTTAGCATGTCTTCGAAGGTTTTCCCAGATGCATGCAAACTGTTCAACAGACGCCACTCTTTATCAGCCATTAGCCATATTTCGTTCTCTACGGTTTTTTGTGAGTGGTTCTTAAGCATCCCTTCTGTGGCGCTTTCCAGATGCATGCAGACTATTCAATAGATGACACTTTCTATCTTCCTTCTTTGTCACGCACTGTTTGCCCAGCATAGCAGACGACCTGTGCATTCCATCAAGAGATTCATCTTTCCGAGAATACCAAATGCCAAATAAGTAATGAAGTGCTATTTAATATGCAATAGTGTCCCACTGGGGGCACCACGAGCTCTTGAATGAGAAGCCGCCGGATAAATAAGCGTGGTCTCGGTTCCCTGGTGTGTACAATAATGGATGGGGCTTGCCCTCTGCCGATGATAGTACGTAATGGCCATTAGGACTCCGTAATCAGCACTCGAGCTATTACAGCGACCGTTACTCCATTGCGCCGGAAGGCTTCGTGCTAGGTCGGGGTGATTTCGATATGAATTAATATGCAACATAATATACACCATTGGTGTTATTGTTGGATGTAGGGATGGGAAAGACATACCGGTTTAAACCGAAAACAGTTTTCTTGTTTCGGTTAACAGGTTTTTTTCCCGGTTATTTTTAACGTAGGACTGCGTTCCTCCCATTGGGATCCCAGGAAGAAATTTGATTCACACGCCAAAACGCCACAGAAAACGTGGTATGAGAGATCCTATACATCTCGGTAACTACATATGTTGAAAACATAATTTATGTTTTATCTTAGAGACAAAGGGTAACAACAGAAGCTGCAAAAATAAAATTTGAAAACCGGAATTGAAGTTTAGCGACTACCGAGTCGCGAAATTGGGCAAAAATACGCATGAATTGGATGACGCGATCCTCTGTATCTCGGTAACTACATGTGTTAAAAACATAACTATTGTCTAATTTTATAGATAAAGGGTAACAACAAAAGTTACAAAAAAAATTGGAAAATTGGAAAAGAGTCATGCGAGCAAGTAGTCCTACGTCTTTAAGTAAAGTAGTTCTACGTCTTTTTTGTCCCGGTTTTAACCGGTTATTTTTTTTAAATCCAATAACCGGGTAAAAAAGCTGGGTCGTAAATAGGCTCGATTTTAGGTGCGACTAGACTAAAATTTACCAAATTATGAATCTTTGAATTTTATCATCTCAGGTCAATCACAGATAACCGCTTCCTCGAGGCGTCTGTCGGTTGGCGGATTAGTGAAAGAGTCTTTATGAACAGAAAAATATTGGCCAATGGCTTGATTTCCTGCAAGAACAATACTAATAAAAATTTTGTCTGCAAACGGCGTCTTTTTTTGTTACCACTTAATCACTTATTTATAATCATTACTTATTACATTAATTACTTATTGTATTAATACTTACTTATCGTATATTATTGGTAAGAAAAATTTTGTCTACGCGAACGTTGTTTCTTTTTCTTAAAAACCGAAAACCGGTTATTTCAAGAACCTGTTATTTTGAGCGGTTCTAACCGCAGGTGAAAATACCCGGTTAACCGAAAACCGGTTTCTTTTGAATAACAGCCAACCCTAGTTGGATGGCACTTTAAGAACCCACCCGTTTTGACCAGGAATCGACCAGAAAGGCTCTGAATATATGAATTCAACTCCAATACACTTATGCAATCCCTGGGGCGATTGCACGTACGGACTACAAGAATTTTTTTAGATATCATGGAATACAGAAGTACTGAATTTATTTTCCCCGCCTTTGTTGAGAGTTAATGAAGGATCTGCGCATAAAAGTGATATTTTTCAATAAATTTTAGCAATGTAGTTTAGCAGAGAACGGATCCTATTTTCCTTTACCGCAGCTCCTTTAATTAATTTGTGATATATATCACGATTAGAAATATTTGTAAAATAACTTTCGTAAGAATTTTATGCCATTTCAGCGGTAGTTTATGATTTATCTTTGTATTTTAAGCAATATGATGCGCTACTTCCCGAACTTGCAATTACATAATAATGCTTTCAAAACTTCGAGTACTGTAAAATCAGCTTCGATTTTACTTTTTCCATCTAACTTATTAAATAGTTGATATGTTCTCTTATTAGGTAAGTATACGCACATAAGGATTATCAGATTCTTCGATTTAAATATGGAATCTCAAAAATATCTCTACATATGGACGCCAGAAAAAGGAGAGTAATACAAAAACGGACCGAAAATTTGACACACCACAGACAGGTTATATTCTCCTAACATTTTTCTATGATAGATGGGATTTTTTATTTTACTTTAAAAGAGTCTTTTTTTTATAATGATGACATCGTCTTAGCTCAAAAAGAGAGATGTCTGCGAACTAAAACTGCTCAACAACAAATTCAGATATCTTAGACATACTCTTTCTCAGAATAAAATTGTTTTATTTCGTCAGTATTTTTTACTCACTTTGAAATAAAAGTGTTCATTCAGCTCAGTTTACACGTTTCTGAAGAACTTCAACATTTGTGTATTGATATTGTTAGATAGCTTAGTGTATTTAAAGCTAAAAATTATTTAGCTGCCCATAATAGAGAAATTTATTATTAGATTTGGTTTTTCATCGGTGGTAATTTTCAGGGCCGGGGCGAAAGGGTTCCAAACAATGCGAGCGCATAAGGTCCCGCGCAGATTTTGCAAAACGAAAATGAATGACTTTGATTTATTTAACGAAATTAAAATGTGCCATTAAGTTTTGCCTCCCAGGATACAATATGGCAAAAATTACAATGTTTTTTAAAAAATAATTTATTTGAATTGCATCCAAATTCTGTTTCTGTTCTAAAATCATATTGACCTTACCTATTTCCGTCGTATCTGCAGAAAGATTTCTTTCAAAATTAAAAATAATACTCCCTCTGTCACCTAACAATAATCTCTGTTGATAAATTTAATTTATCCCATAATAATAGTAGAAAAAGAAAATAAATAAAGAACGCAACATTTATTATCAAAAAAAGAGATTAGATTAAACAATAAATCTAAAATATTACTCCTAATTTTTATTTTGAATGTTCAGATAGTTTCTGGATTTTTCAGTAATTTTGTTACTGCATTTTAAACTTGTAGGTAGGATCCCTTATCTGCGAAGCTTTGCTTTCCCTATATGCGTGAGCTTAAAATTATTGGAGCCATCGTTCTCGATCTTTGCTGGAAAATTCTCTTTTCTTCATCTTATTTTTACAATGGGTTGATATTCAACTGAAATTAAACAATTGTTTTCAACCACCGGATGAATTTGAATAATAGTTATAATTCTTAATAATTAGGTTAAATTAAAAATTGAAAGATGTGTCAAAATAAATGACAGATGTCATGGAACATTGATTTTGATTGAAGGATTCGCAATTTTGAGCTACAACATAACTTACAACTACATTCGCCAATAATTCACGTTTAAATACTCACTTGCTACTATTATTATGCGACAGAAGAGGTAGTAAAAATTTACTCGAGATCGAACATTACTGAAGAACCATTAGTAGCCATTTAGCCACAACTTAGCCATTTTATTTATCAAATCCTTTATAACGTGGAAACTAAATTGTGATGATATTATCAACGAATTTGCTATAAAACATATAAAAAATGAAACAAAAATCACAGTAACCTCTTCTAGTAACTCGCATACAAAATTGTATTTAAGAAGCAATCATTTTTATTATCTGGTTTATTAGCGATTTTTGTGTGATTGTAATATTAACTTAAAAAATAATTTGATTATTTATCATTTTCTCATGTTCCTTTAATCCTTACCATACCGAATTGTGCAATGTAACAAATTGTTTTGATGTGGAAATTTTTTTAAAGCCCCCGCAAATCAACTTTGCCCCAGGCCCCGCAATTGTTTGGATCGGTTCTGGTAATTCGAAACTATATATAAGATATAAACTCATAAAAAGTAACCTGCAATTACCGCGTTTCTATAGCAACGAGTCGCGTTTCTTATTTTTTAAAATTTATATCTATATCTATAAATCTAACAAGTAAGAATAAAGAACATGGACGCATCATTGTGAATTTGCTTCTGTGTTAAGCAGTTCTTTCATGCTCAACAAAATGTATTAAGAGTCTAATTCATATCTCAAGAATTTTGCTATATTTAATTCACGTAACACACAAATAAAAGATAAATTGTTTTTGGATTTGTTTCTGTGTTTTTGAAGCCGATTTTAAATCTGAGGTTTATGCTCTGTAAAATCAATTCTAGCACTATTAATTCACTAGAACAATTCAAACTTCAATACACGAAAAACCTACATTGTTTAAATGAAGTGTTTCGAAAAGATTCAATTTTTTGTCTCCTAAAACTGCGAGGGCATCCCAAAACTGCATCGACATTTAAAAAACTTTTGCAATTTCACCCTTAAATCCCCAATGTTGCCTTTAAGCAACATACTCAATTTTGTCTTCTACAATCTTGAGCATAAGACTAAAGCTCTAATGTCTGCTGTTGCCAATACGATACATACAGAAAATGCTATTAAATCAATTTACAACATAAAATTCGCAATCTGAGTGCTGATGAAAAACTAAAAATAAATTGATGTTTTTCACTTGAGTCTGCATTTTTTTTGTTTTGTTTGTACGCTTGAGAATATCATATTTTATTCTACAATGTTGAAAGAAATTCCTTATCCGTATTATTAGTTCTTAAAATTCATCTGTAATTAATATTATAAAATTTTTTGAAGGAAATTCTTTTTCTCAACCAAAGAACAGTGTTGGCGATTGGTAACAACATGTTTTGTAGCCGTAAATCATACTTAAAACAAAATAGGATTTTTTAAAGTATTTTTCTCATGTGTTATTCAAGAAATGAAAGCCCAAAAAAACATTTTTAAATCAATTCTTTAAACATTTGGCATTTAATGGTTAACTATAATAATACTGTGGCAGTTTAGTTTAGTTCAGTTACATTAACGTCACGTTTTGTAGCAACACGATAGCTATATAATACTGTCAGAAAATAATTTTACAGGATGTTTTAAACAGAAGAAGAACGTCCATTCTTTTTTCAAAACTCTATATATTAGTTTTGAAAAGAATGGTAATTGCTCTAATTTAAAAAAATCTTATATGTTGTTATGTTACCTGCTTGGGTATCGGCAAATTCTCATATGTGGCATGGATATTATATGAACTCATGTTTCCATGACAACACATTTGCTGTTCATTTCCTTTTAACGTTATTGAATCATGCCCTCAGATGAAAGAAACATCTTATTAAATGAATTTAAATTTCCTCTAAATTTTTCAGCAGAGACAAGCTGTAAAGGTTATTTACACATTTTTTAACTTGACATGTTTCATAAATTAAAGACTGAATTTTGTAATCGATTTTTCTCTCACTTTCTGATGGAATAGAGATTAGGAAATTTTTAAACATGTGTATTTTCGATGACAACGTACTATTTTAACAATGTATTTTTTAATATTATCAGAACTTCACTACTAGTTAATCGATAAATTTAATTAAATTTCGGTTCCATATTTGTGGGATCATCTGACAGTGAATTTCAGAAAGAAAATAATTTCAAGATTTCATAATACAGTAAAACACCGTTTATACGCCTTTCAAGAGAATGACATAAAACGACGTTTAAATGAAAAGACGTATAATCGAAATTTTAATAAACAGCTTTGGTTATTATAAATTCAATGCCACTAATCCTAATTTATTTAAGAGTAATAATTTTAAAGCTTTTTAAGATAGTATTGGTATATTACTAAATAGTATGAATCATAAAACTGAGAAATATCGCACTCTATTGCATATCTGGAGTACTAATTATACATTTATTTTATACGATTTATGTACATGGAGGTAGGTGTTTAATTTAATATAAACTTTAACCATCTTCTAACGTGCAGATTGTGTGTGAGTATTAAGTATAGTAGTATGAATCGAATGAATTCCATTGAATTTTTTCACTAGTCTCTTCAAGCCTCGTGTGTCTTATATCCCAGACATCAACTTTGAACTGCTCCTATTAATTCAATAATTGATGAAATTACATGTTGTTTTCCCATTTGATTGTCAAATTTCTTCTTATTATTATCTTTGCAAGAGTGTTTCGTTTCGGGGATGGAATCATTTCATTTATTTAGTTTTTCAAAACAACTACAGAGAATTTTTGCTCTGTGCAAAATGGAATTCTGTCTTTCGAGTAATTTCTTGTATTTAATCATCTTTTATCAAATACAGTATTATGAATCGAATGAATTTCATTGAATGTTTTTTTACTAGCCCCTTCAAGTCTGGTGTCCGGTATACCGGACATCAACTTTGAACTGCTCCTATTAATTCAATAATTGATGAAATTACATGGTTTTTTTTCATTTGATTAACGACTTTTTTCTTATTATCATTTTTGCAAGAGTGTTTCGTTTCGGGGAAGGAAACATTTCATTTATTTAGTTTTTCAAAACAACTTTAGAAAACTTTGCTCTTCGCAAAATGGAATTTTGTGATGAACTCTGACTTTCGAGTAATTTCGTGTATTTAATCATTTTTTACCATACAAAATGCTTGTGTAATATTTTATTATCCTTTGGTAACCATTTTACAATGAAATTTATGTGACTGTTCATCTTCTTTTAGCTGAAATATCTGGTATTATCCTGATGCAGGACATAGGATAACTTATAAAATTTTTTATCTACAAGTTTGAAATTTTATTTATGAGATACTACCATTTGCAGTTGTACACAGTACACCTAAGGAAGAAAGTCGCATTTCATTATTTATTAATTCCGACTGAAGGGGCCAGTGTGCTGACAAACAAATAAGTTCGAAATTTTCCAATGGTGTCTTTAAAAGAAAGTGGAGTAACTTCTTCACATTCTTCTTCATAATGTTATCCACCCTATCTTCTAGGAAAAGTTTCCTCCTTAATAAGAACAGCGAAAAAGTGACCGAGGCAGAAATTTTCGAAATTTTGAAAGTGGGAAAACGACGTATAACTGAAGCTTTGCGTCGTATATATGAAGTAATCTATCATTACAATAGTTACGAATGAATCGGGAGTGTGATGAAACGACGTATAAATGGGGAAACTATAAACTCTGCTTTACTGTATATATTGTAGAAAACTACAATGTGGCTTTTCTGCCATATTAGTTTTATGGATGGGAAGAGAGATTTACAGTGGTTCTTACTAGCTATCGGGGGATGTCAAGCTTATGCCTCCTGAACTTGGAAACGAATTTTCGATTTTGGTTGAAAAAAGAAGGCTTTCGAATATGCTTGAATTTTGCTCCTATTTCTACTAGGGACGGAATTATGGGGAAACTTCGAGAGAATGCTATATCAGATCACATCCTGTCGGAAAAGGGTATAAATACGGAGCCACTCAGATGTCAAATAATCTCATTGGAATTCTGTTCGCAGAGCGAATTCTGGAACACTGAGCGCATTTGATAGTGCTGTTACTGTTATTATTAGAGACAATCTTGGGAACCATTTTGGGGATTTGGCTATAAATTTAGCGACAAAATGATGGATTTTTGAAAATACTAGAATTACTGCACTATCTCTAATAAGAACGGTGTTATGGAGTAACATCGAGAGATTTCTGTGTGACGTCATATCCTATCGGAAAAGGTATAAATACCGAGCGGACGAGGAGTAAATAATAATCTCTTTGGAGTCTTGTTCGCATTGCGAGTTGGTCAGCTGTTAGACCTTGAGCGTTATTGTTATTGCTGTTTTTGTTACTATTATCGATATACTACCTGCTTGTGTGCGTTTTGTGCAAGTGCTGTCCTTTTCGTGCTACCTGTGCTTCGAGGTTTCTGGAATATTGGTTAAATAAAGTTTCATTTTCATTTATTCTGCTTGTTGGACTGCTTTAACCGTATACCCACCGGCGAATTTTGAATCAACATAATAATGAATAATAAATTAAAGGCTGAAGGGTAGAAAAAATGGTTTCACAAAATCTACTTTTTAGTACACTAATAACAATGTGATTATAAAAACTGTTTTTTATTCCTAAAACAACTACAATTACATTTTATACGTTACAAACTTGAATTGGGAATTATTTTTAATGGATAAGAAGTATAATTTCCTTCTTAAAGCACAAAAAAAATATTAAGCTTTAATTAATTTTGAATATCAATTTTTAAAATCTGATTAAATTTTTTAAGTGTGCAGACACCAAAAAAAATAATGCCACCACATTCTAATCATATCCGTTGCTGTCGGAAGTTCACAGTTGGGTGATCATTGCCATTAGGAAATTGTTTCACACAAGCTTAAAATGGTTCACAAAGATCCGGAGTGTCTTTTTTTTACTGTAACCTTTTATTAGCGAAAATGTCAAGTTCCAGTGCTAGTTAAGTTCATACAAAGAGCTTTTGTAATATTATGTTGCTCAGTGCTCCAAATTTTAAGTAATATCTGAAAAATATACAGGGTGGTCATAAATTATTGGAGCCATTTCAAAAATTAATAAAATAAAACCTATCATGTAGAAAATTCGTTTTTTTAAATGAGAAAGTAACTCAATTTTTTTCAGATAGGTAACGCGCCGTTACGTCGCACTACGTCCCCACGCAAGTGTCAAAATGACTACCGTGCAGAAGAAGGCACGTCGTCTGACACATCTCTGGTTCCATGAAAGCAAATAAATAGTAACGGTTCAAAGACGTTTTCGGTTAGAGTACCGAAATTGTCGGTCTCCAAGTAAGAAATCCATTAAGTGTTGGTATGAGCATTAAAGATTGAAATTCTCCCTCACTGATGCATATTTCCTGTTCCGTTTAATTTATCATAGCAACGCTTAATGAAGTTCTTAATTGGAGACTGACAATCTTGATACTCTAACCGAGTAATTCTTTGAACTTTTACAATTGATTTTCTTTTGTAGAACTAGAGACGTGCCTTCTGCTGCACGTTAGCCATTTTGACATTTACATTGGATTGCTGAGATTTAGTGCGCCGTAACGGTGCGTTACCTATGTGAAAAAACTTTTTGAGCTACTCTCTCATGTAAAAAAACAAAATTGCTACATTGTAGGGATTTTTTATATTAATTTTTGAAATGCGTCCAATAATTTATGACCACCTTGTATTTATAAGTATTGAAATGCACTTCTCAAACAAATAAATAAATTAAAATTCTCTGTTTCTGCAATAATATTCCCGTCTAACGCCTAAAAGTAGTCAGCTTTGATGCTTTAATTAGCTTTTCACCTATTAAACTGAATGAGACAATTTTGTAAACAAAAGTTTCTAGAGTCATAAGTTTTGGGGACTAAATAGAAACATGCATTCAAATTACTCTCAGAAAAAAGGAGATCGAAACTTATGTGTTTTTATTATAAAAGATAGATTATGCTAATTTTTTAGCAGTGTAAATGGAAGTTGTATTGTTTTTTCGACTACTATTTAAAAACAGAGTTTCTTGCTTTCTATTAAAATAACAATTTTTGTAGCAGTTAAGTTATCGCTGGATATATAACAGTTTTTAGCGTTTTAATGATATGCTTTTCTTAACAAAATAAAATATTTCTATTGAATGCATGTAAAGAAACCAAAGTGGTCGATATTTGATTCTCTTTAAAAGTGATGCTAAATATGTTTGAGGTTTTAGTTGGTTCTTTTGTTGATGTTCTATATTGCTCTAAATTTTTACCTGCTGAAAAATGAAATTCTAATGCCCGACAAGATTGCAGGAAAAAGTATTAATAGTAAACATAATGTTAAAAATCATGAAATCATAAATAAAGTAGTGAATACAAATAATGAAGGTCTTACAGAAACATTATTTCTTTCTTTTTAGAATATCTTAGAAGGATATATTTTTGTTAATAATGGAAATGAAGCAGGTCAAAAATTATTTATAAATGCTAGTGATAATAACAAAAAGATCGCTTAAAATATCGGAGTGTCAAGAAATCTATTGTTTATTTAAAAATCCTGTGAATAACACTTTTAGACGATTTTTCTGCCTGTCACCCCTTGGGATTTCTGTCATGTCCTCATTGTCTGTCACCCCTTTCGAAAGGGGTGACAGACAATGAGTGACATGAGAGTATTTCCGAAGTTCTTTGATAGTCGTGCTAAGTAAAAAATAAACATTATCCCCTAAATTTTTCATTTCACCCCTATTTTGATAAAATCAACTCCGCTTGACGCATGCGCGAGAGCGCGGAGGGTTCCCGTATCTGAGATTAATCAGTAATTGTCTCACCATGGTGCCACTCATCTGCATGAGATCAGATACGGCGTCTCAACAATAACTGCCTCTGATATTGAATCATGGCATACCTTTCATTTTGTTTGATGTTTTTCGATCTCTCAAGCTATGTTTATAACAATAAGATGGCAATGATTATATTAGTGTATATCAAATGTTTTTTCGTTTTTCGAAATGTATGCATATCAGTGCTTGTATTCACCACTATTGTTGAATTTAAAATGTTAACTCTTTAATTCCGAGGCGTTTGTTTTCTTCTAGCCCCTTTAAATCCGGGTCTTTTGGGGAGGATACGACATGAATTGGATTCTCCCAGCCTGGGTGGACATTTACCCCACCCCCTTCTGTAACCATCCCTTAAGGCGCACGAAAATGGGCTGTTGTGGGCAAGGTTAATTCGACACCCCACCGAACTTGTATCCTAAGCGATCTCAGAAACTCCCCTCCCCTCAAAAGATGCCAACCGCCTCGGACCGGCCTTCGTCGTTGTTAAGGGAAAATTTTTAGACCGCACGGGACCGCCTCGCTCGGTGTGAGAGGGTTAAATGTCCTCCGATAATCTTTACTCGTCCAGATCACTTTGCTTTATTTTAAGATCGGAATGTTAGTTAATACGCATTAAGATTTTAAATATCTTGAACCATTTTATTTTAAATAAGGCCTTGAAATCCCTGAATCCGATTACAGATTTCGTTCACCTGGAGGGCATAACAAGGTCATTTATCTATTACTGATCTTGTCACGCTTGCAAACCATCTTTCTATTGTCTACTCTTTCTGCTCATGCGTTCTGCTTTTTGAGCATGCCTGGCGTCCTTTCCGTGCATGCGTGAATTTACTGTCGAGACAATATTGGCCTCGTGTAAGCCCTGCTTAAAGCAGGGTACATGCGCGGCAAGAACTTCAGGCACACACATGCGAACATTAAAAAGGATAATGCATCCCCCGGAAGAGTGGACAATGGGACAAGTCCTTGTCCTGACAGAACAACTACATTCTATTGTCTGAAAATATTGACTTCATGTAAACCCACCTTAACGTTGAACTCAAACCCAGAAGTTGTCGGCAAGCATCAGCGAGTCTTGAAGAGTTGAAAAGGTCCGAAGTGAAGAATTCAAACACTAACACCTGAAAACTTGCACGACAGCTTGGACGCAATATATCGAGCATTACATCAGCTGCAAAAAAACATAAATCCGATTTTCTGAATATCTGGAAAGTAAAAGAAAAGTTCATATTTAGCATATTTGATCATGACTTTTTGTACAATACTTTTTCTGACGCTTTTTAAGTAAGAACCCACAACTCATAAAACGGAATATCAAATTCCATTTTGTTACAACTAACAATTTGCAATTTCTGTTACACAAATATTTATTTTGAGAATGGAATTCAGGCATAAATTTTGAACTTTATTCAATGAATTATTGTGATATATTTAGTGTTATATCATCACTATTTCATAAGATTTATGGTTGGGAAAAAATTGAAAAGAGAATTTGGGTAAAATGTTTCTAAGAAATTCTCCATGGCTGGAATAATATAATTTGGAATGTTGGAATTTTAAGATTGTAGTCGCTCTTGTGATATTAACTGTAAATGACTGTGACTAGCAGAAGAAGCAGCGCCCTCTGGAGATGTGAACTGCCAGTAGAGGTCAAGCGAACGACCGAGAGTGTTTGTCGAAGAATTCTACTTTTATATATTTTGTTTAATTTTGAAATTATTTGCGTTAACTTGTCCGTGTGTAACGGAAACATAAATGAATAATTGATACATCAATTACACTGTTTACTGAAAAGTAACATTCATAAAGATTCATTTTTATTACATCGTTTTACAATTTGCGAAACAAGCTTCCTTAGGGTGTATAATAAGAATTAAAAGAAGCCAATAAGAATTAAAATTACCTAAAGCTATAATATATTTGTACAAAAGTAATATATCTTAAGAAAAAGTTAATGGCATGCAGCAAAAAATGTCTAGTCTGGAGAACTAAAATGGTGAAAACTCTTGTCTTATTTCTCTTAAATTGGACATTTAACCCGCTGACACCGAGCGAGGCGGTCTTAAAATCCCCCTTTTAGAGCGACGAATGCCAATGTGAGGCGGTTGGTTTCTTTTGAGGGGAGGTGAGGTTCTGAGATCGCTTAGGAGATAAGCGTGGTAGGGGTCCAATTATCCTTGCCAATCACATCTCATTTCCGTGCACCTTAGGGGAAGGTTATAGCAAGGGTGGGGTAAATGACCACCCAGGTTTGGCGAGTCCAATTCATGTCGCTTACTTCAGAAAATTCCCAGTTTTAAAGCGGTTAAACGAAAAAAGTCGCCTCGGGATTAAAGAGTTAAACTAAAAATTAAGTTATAAGTTAATAATCCATTCAAATATGAATTATTAACTCATGTTTAAATTCTAAATCTAAAATTATTAGATTTAGAATTTAGAATGAAAGAAAATTAAGAATCCATGAAAAGGAATTTAGAAGAAAATCAGAAAAGAAGAAATGAATTTAGAAGAAAATTAAGAATCCATGAAAAATACCCAAAGTTATTTCGGAAACGCAACTTCTTAATTTGTTTAGTTTCTTCTACTCCTAAAATACAATGTGTTATAAACTGGCTAAAAATTCTATCTTAAATTCTTTTACAAAGGAAAATAACTTGAATTTAAATGTATCTTAGGATTACAGATTGTAGAATATTTTCAAAAGAAATTTTTAAGGAGGGTTTTCCCTAGAGAACTCATTATGCGAAATTAAAACTTATTTTCTTAATTGATATGGATTTACTTCGATGTTTCAGTTTCCCTATTCATTAGATATCATTATGCTATTTAAAACAAAATTCGCGGAAATTTTTTTCGTTAATTTTATTCGTCTTCTTTTGAGTTATAATTTTCATCACTGAAAAATCTTTCATTAATATGCATTTTGAAAATACTTTTTTTTGCTCCGTTTCCTGTTTAACTTTCTTACAAAACCGAGTTTGGTTTTTTCAAGCATGAATTTGAATTCTGTATGAATATAATTTAAGATCGCTTTTAAAACACAAATATTCCGATTTTTTTTTTTCTGAGCTTTTATTCAACTTGTGTGCTTGTGCACAAATCTTGTGATCGATTTCTTACCCACTTCCAATCGAGCTACAGCCTTGAACTTTAGCACAGCGGTGGGTTTCCGGAGACAATATTATACCAAAAAATTTGCAATCTATAACAACTTTAAAGCTAACAAAATGATATTAAAATTTTAGCCCTATATTTGGGCGATAATGATTGAAAGGTGGTAACCTCACGTTACGTAGGGTTGTAAAATACCACTTGACGACACACAATAGAAGGGGACGAGACCTGTGAGTCGTCCCTATTTCGGAGCGGCTTGAGGGTCAAAGGTTAGATCGAGGAAGTGAGTCTTGTTTTGTCTCTCGGTCTGTGTCGCACTTTTTCAAATTCGAGATAATGTAATCGCTATTACGCTGCGTAAGAGAAATATGTATATAGATGGCGGGTATTGAAACGGCTACCCAATGTGAGCGGCGGCTATTAATATGTGTTTCATATTGGAGAATTCAATAATTGAATTTGGTTTACTATGCCTAATATGTCGCGTATTTTCGTGTCAACCGTCACTAAAAAGCAGAAAAAAATAAACAAAAAAAGTTATAAGCTTTTATTCAAAATGCACTTTAAATGAGAAAAAATGAAGGCAACTGTTGAAAATAATTTTTTTGATTACAATAAAATGCACTGTTCGAATAAAAGATTGGACGCCTTATGTAGCACCTTATATTTTGAGTATATTTCCTTAAACTATTGGAATATTCCTAGAAGGTAAAAGCAACCATGATTTTATTCGAACCATGCATTTTATTATAATCAGAAAAATTATTTTCAACTTTTGCGTTCATTTTTTCTCATTTAAGGTGCATTTTGTATAAAAGCTTAAACCTTAAATTTTTTTTATACATATTTTTAAATTTTGCTCAAACTAAAGAAATGTAAATTTATGTTATAATTCACAAAAATGTTAACTCTGCAAGATATTTTGATTTAAATTTTGTTTATATAACTGTATTTTTCCTTCATTTTAACAACATTTGGAATATAGTTTTTGAATTCTTCAA
Organism: Araneus ventricosus; assembly: GCA_013235015.1. Classification (NCBI taxonomy): domain Eukaryota; kingdom Metazoa; phylum Arthropoda; class Arachnida; order Araneae; family Araneidae; genus Araneus; species Araneus ventricosus. Next base: position 1,382 of record BGPR01002522.1, on the reverse strand, counting down.
GATATATTTTTTAAAATGAAAGAAATGCTTTGACTCATTTTATTTTCCGTAGTAAGAGTTTTTTAAAGAAAACTTTTCTTTTCACTGAATTTCCTTTTAAAAGTGGTGTCTGAAGAACAGATTTATGCAAAAAATGTATTTTTTCCCCTAAGAACTCGAGAGGAAAAGGGTTTGCTAAAATCAGCTTTAAATCTCAGTTGTTGAAATTTCTTCTAGAAAAGTATTACTACAATAAATAGAAAAGCAATGTTCTAATTAGCAAGGAACCAAACTATAAAAAATTCTTTACACCTAAAGAAATATTTTGTTGATTTTATATTTCTCGTCGAAATTAACGTCGAATATGTAAACATTCTTTTTACCCCTGTTCTTGTATTAACTTCCTTCTAAAATGAATTAAGAAAACATATTTGTGCATGAAAATATATTTTTACATAAAAAATTTCATCTTCATATTTTTTCTTCAATTAGTCAAACGAAATTTTTAAAAATAAGTTTAAAACTCAAACTAACAATTTATTTGTATGAGATATCGTTTGCTCAAAGGGAATAAAGGTAATATATGTTTCTATTTGCAAGAAACCTTATTTAACAAACTGTTTTACTCAGACATAAAAAAATAATGAACCCATCTACTTGTTCCCAATTTCTTTCTATTACATGAATGATATTCGACAAAAGAATACTTTCTGCAGACGATACTTTTTATAATCCTAGAAACTTCTTTTTTTTGCCAGAAAGAAGTTGGAACCAAGAATGCCGAAAGGTTTAACTGGAGAACTGGATGTATTTAAAAAGGATAAAACTCATCGATACTCTCAAGAGTTAACGTGACGTGTTATTTATGTGTGAAATATCAGTCTTGACTTCCATTACTTTCAAATTTCAAGAATT
>BGPR01002521.1:156147-173766 GCA_013235015.1 Araneus ventricosus | reverse complement strand
ACAGGGTTCCCACTCTTATTGAAGAAAAAAATTCAAGGACTTTTCAAGGACCTTTTTAAAAAAAATCAAGGACCATAAAATTACGTATTTTAGGACACAAAAATTCAAAGGGCAAATTTAAATAAAATATTTTCAACTTTAACGTTCATAGGCGTCATCACTTTCTTTCTTATGAATTCAAAGGCACGTTTTGCTCACCTTGCAGTTAGTAAACCAAAATCTACAGTGAAAAGTGAGTTTTGAGATCACAATTCAAGCACCCTTACTATTAGCTATAGTGTACAACTACTAGATGCTAATTTTACGCGAACTACTACTAAGCATTACTTAGAAGCTCACTTCACAAACCTTTATTAAGCTGAAACAAAAGAATTCATTAAAAAATTATTATTTACAAAAGAACCTCTATTCTTGCTTTGACCATTGCTTGGGAATGAGGAGAAAAAAAAAAGCGAGACAGTACAAATCAAGCAAACCTTTAAATAAAATAAACTTCAAAATACTTTACATTTATATTTTCAGTTGCTCTGTTAAAGCCTCAATTTTTTCATTGATCATTTTGACTTCATTGGCTGTTTTATTAAAACTATTCGATTCTGCAATAGATTGAAAATCTCCACTTTTCTCAGATTTTTCAGATAGTTTGTCTGCAGACTTCTGCAGTGCAGAAACCAATGCAATGCAGTTCAGTGTGATGTATGACTCACAATCATGATGACCCTTTAAAATTTTTGCCATATATTTATTTATTTACTAACTGAATAGCCAGTTTGTGTGAATGGAGTACAAAAATTTACCCGGCCTATTTGCCATAATGAAGAGTAAAAAAACGCATAATCTGGCATCCCTTGCTCTTTTATGTTCAATTTTAGTAAGCAAACCACTTATATTAATCCTTTATGAACGTTGAAAAAGAAAAAAAGTTTTATTAATAAGAACTAATATAAGTAAAAAAATGATTACTACAGGTGCTCGTAGGATTTTTTCCAAACAGGAACAAAAACTTTTTGAAAATAACTGACACTCAAGAATACTGTAGCCTAAAATTAATTTTTAAACTTATTCGTTATCTTAATTAAATTATTACTCATTACTTAATATATTTTTCACACTTCCGTAATTTTTCTGTTTTGAAAACAAGCTGCAGAATTTTCAAAGGGGAACGCCTCCCTTTTCCTGTGTGACTCATACTAGTAGCCCTCATAGAAACAACTCAAAATGACAGAAAAAGACCGAAAGTTAGTTGAAAATGAAAATGTACAAGAGTCGCTCAAAAACGTTTGGATGTCGATCTTCGGCAATATGGAACCGGCCCCTTCCATTTTAGAATCCATTTCTTCAAAGGCGCCTCTATGACATCAACGAAGACAGAAAAACCATTACCATTGGTCCTTAAAAAAAGATACAAACCTTCTGCTTTGTAACATGAGCTTTGCGTTCCCTGCGTTGCTGATTAAAAATATAAACTTTAAAAAAATCTTAAGCAAAGTAAAATCTTAATAAAAATATCCACTGCAAAAAAATAAAGGAAAAAAAAATATGAAAAAGGAAAGATAACGATTTTTTCCAATGTTTATATATTAAAACACGGAAGCATAATATTTCTTCATTCTAGAAAAAAAAATTAAACTTTTGATTCCAACCAATTTTTTTCAATACGGCTCAAAAAGAATAAAAATAGGCTCAAAGAGAAACAAAACATCAAAAGAGAAAAAATACAAGAAATAATAAATTAAAATACCAGAAGCATAACTTTTCTTCTCACGTGTGTAAAAATAATAATGGGGGAAAAAGAAAATTCGCAAAAATGGGCAAAAAACTCCGGAATTGACTACTTAAAATTAAATAAATAAAAATCTACTTCATTTTTTTTTAAAATGTACTTCTTGCACTAATCCATCACTTTTTAATCAAACCGTTTGGGAGTGCATAAAGAACAAAAACCGAACATGCACGCATGCATACATACGAAGAAAAGTAAACCTCTTTTCTATAATAGATAATTTCCGTCCAATTTGAAGATCCCATAATTTATCAAAATGATCCGTATCCATAACACACACAAAAAAAGAATACACAAAATAAAAAAAAAAATGCTGACATAAAATATTAATAATAACGTCAGGTATTGCAATAATTCACCAAAAATATTTCCTTGAAATGGAAAATGAATTAATTCTGGTTATAACTCCTATTTGATATTAAATCAAAGAAGCAAACAGTATCCGGTGTGGATGCTAATTTTTTTTTGTATAGACAGATGAAGGAAAATTTACGATCTCGCAAATTGTCTTAATCTCTTTGGCACATAGCCAAATTCCTGTGCGTCTTCCACATTTAAGTACAACTAATATCTATCAACTGAGTATCTAATTTAACTAATAAAGGGAACGCGATCCTGTTCATAGACTAAATTTCGGTTCCACGGAAATTTAAATGTAAATATCCCACTGCCTGGCGAGTGCGCAGAAACGCGGATGACTTCCGTTTCTGAAAAATGACCGATTTTCATTGGTAGTCATCGATGTTTTATTCTACTTAGGATAAAAAAGCAACGAATATTATCTCGTCTGAAAAGAATTATCAAAATTTAAAAAAAAATCCAGTTTTAGAATAAATTACCCTGCTTTTTCCGGATCTCAAGGAATCCCAAGGTCATCGCGAAACCCTACCACCCTTTTTTGTGAGCCCCACCCCTCCATCCAAACTACACAGGGAGGAAAGATTGGTGATTGACAGCGTTACCATAGCAACACCCTTTTTTCCCACCCCTCCCTCTTCCTCCAAACTAGAGAAAAGAATGGTGACTGACAGCGTTCCCGTAGCAACACCCTTTTTCCGGTGGTGGAATTCTCAAGACAGAGTACATTTCGAATTTTTCACTGACTTTTCAAGGACCCAACAAAAAAATCAAGTACCTTTCCGGACTTTTCAAGGACCCAACGAAAAATCAAGTACTTTTCCGGGGCCCCGAGTACGGCAAATAAAATTCAAGGAGTTTTCAAGGACCGTGGGAACCCTGAAGGAGTGATTCAAAGGTTCAAGTTTCATAGGTGCATTGTCCTTGCAATTTGTATAAGGTTAACGACCAGATTTAGAGACAAGGAAAGCAATTCAGTTTATTCTTCATACCTACACACTAGGATGATCGCAAGACACAAGGGAATTTTTTTTGTTGTATCTTCGATGACAATCCCTAAACAGTTGCCAACTGGTATAAAATGAATTGATAAAGTTTCAGCTCAATTGGATAATGCCTGCCTCATCAGCTCTAAATTATTAAAAAACTGCTATTTTTCTCAAAAAATCAGGGCTTTTCTGCTCTAAAATTAGCACCCTTTAGCTCAAAAATACATTTTTATTTCAGTTTTGAAGTGGAAAAGTCCAGGTCTTAATGTTATCCTATTGAACTGAATTATGGGCAATCTCATTTTTTCATCAACTGGCACATGTTTAAGAGACATTGATTTCTTGAAAAAATCCTACTCCATACTTTTCTAAATACAGCAGAACCAAGGTTCACAAACTTAATTTTCTTCTGAAGGTCAACAGTAAACCGAAATCATAAATTATTATGTAAGAAACTATTAATTTACCAAAATAAAAATTATTATTAGAAGTTAAGAATTCAATCCACTAGACAAGACTGATAATCTCTTGAAAAATTCACTATTTCTTTTAAATTAATTTACTTCTGTTTTCAGCATACAAAATCTTAAAATCAAGAAAAAAATTCTGCAAAAGCATGAAGCCTTATTCCAAAGTAACACATACTTCTCTATCAAAAACTTTCAGTTTCACTATCAAATACTATTATTATTGTTCATTTGGTTTTATCAATGACAAAAATATTTTATTTCAAATAAATATTCATTTTTTATGTGATGAAAGCTTTTAAAATCATTCACAATAAGATCTTAGGAGGACATTAATTTAAACATCAGCACCTTAATACTAATTTTTAAAATTTAAGTCACATCAAATATTGTGTTAAAGATGCATACACAGAACCTAGAGCTATGTTGTACTTTTAAAAGATTAATAAATGCAACAATAATTTTCACCTTTGAGTTTCTTTCCAAAGATAAAAATATTTGCAACATAATAAATTTCACTACATATGTGTCATTAACATTTATTAATCACAAGAATATATTTCTTTGGTACAGATCACATCACTATAAATAGTAGAATACATAAGTTTCCAATCTAATGAAAGGTGACTAAATATTACAATAATGAATTTCATGACAAAATAAAATTAGAACAAAATAATTTAATGAAAATGCATCATCAATCAGCATTAAAATTATAAATAAATAAAAAAATAAACCTCTAATATTATTTTATATCATAAGTGAAATGTAAATAAATGCACTTCAATATTAATTATGCTTGGTTTGTTTCATTTCTACAGTTAAACAACATCTCAGAGATGACTGCATATCCATGGTATGAAATATTATTTATTTAACCCATAAATATTAACTCATATTATTTACAAAACTCATAAAATAAATTATAAAATAAACAAATGAAAACATAAATAAATATATGAAATCACAAAATACACTGAATACTTTGGAACCAACTCGAGATTCAGTTTTCTATGCTGATATGGGGCAGTTAAATAAATGAATAACATAGCTCTTTGGAATGTCAGCACTCTACACTAAATGCAAAAATATTTTACACAAATCTAATATTTAGCATATGTACAGAAAAGACTACTTCAGAATGAAGTTAATGCAATACAACTTTAGCTCTCTCTGTTTTTTCACTGTTCCTCATGTACACTGAAAAGGCTACACAGTCAGTGGCAGTGTTATGAGGCAAAATACTGCTGGATTTAGATAACCACGAGAAAGTACAAAAACAAAGCCTATACGTACATGCCAACATTGGAAAGGTGGCTGTAAGTAGCAGAAGGTCTACGAGAGTGGCAGACGCGTGAGCGCATACACGCGGAGGCAAACTTGTGTCAAAATTTTGAATTTATCATCATTTATATAGTTCATCATATTTTAAGTAATAAAAAATTTCTATTTTTTAAAAAAATACAGACATGACATAGGCTTGGAACAAAAAAGCTGAACTTCATAAATAATGAATAGTGCCAAACATAAACCCTGAGGAGTAAAATAACTATGATTAATTGAAAAATAAAATAAATTTATACAAAAAGTACTTGAGATATTAAAAATATTGTAGAATCATTAAATAAAAGAAAATTAAGAATGATAAAATTCGATGCTGAAATTCGTGTTTCTGCGGAAATGTGTCATGTCTGAAAAGATATCATCTGAATAAATAATGCAAGAAATATATATATCACTATTAGCAGAATTAGAAATAATTATACCACATTTTTGCAAAAACATGAATAAATCTGGATCATCATGTCATCAAGGAATACAACTAAAATGACTGTGTACAAGGAGGAAAAAACTCGTTTCCGTAGAAATGTTAATCTCATCCGTAGTTCCACAGTTTGAGAAAATTTCCGATACAATCCGTAATAACTACGTAGAATCCGTAGTAGATGGCATGTATACCTATATACAATAGAAATGCATTTTTTTTTTTATACTTCTAAAATAATAATGCCTCTATTAGTATGATTTTAAATTTTAGATGATTAAAAAGTGCACGTACTCACTAGTAAGTTATAAAAGAATCATTTATAAAATTGCTGCTTTAAACTGATTTTTAGCAGCAAACAAGCAGACATCTTTTTTCAATGGCTACCAATTTTAGAAGAAATAAATAATGAATTGATGACAATAGCCATTTTATACTTCAAATGATTACATCATTTTTGACATATAATTCTCTGAAATTACTTGGTAAAAATCACAAGCTTGCTTAGGCAATTCCAAAGTTTCTTTCAATTTTCTAAATAAATGGATAATTCGATGCAGCTGAATGAACTGAAGCATTTTCTCAATATCTGTTTCTAGTTTCAAATGAATTCCATTCACAATTTTTTATTGCTGTGAATTATTTCATTTGAGATCATACTTTTCTTGCTAAAAGCTAAAGAGAACACTGATCAATTTTACATCTTACATATTTACTTAAGAGTAAAAACAGTTAAATGCGAAAGGGTAAGGAGAGAAAAGGAACAGACATGATTATCTTTGCTTGCAAATTTAATGAATACAAAATATTTAGCGATATACAAAGATTGAATACAAATAATGGCCTATAAGTAAAATTACTAAATTCTAAGCATACTTTGCTGCCACACAATACTGCTATTTATTTTTCATAGCAAAAAAAATGAATAAAATTTTAAACATAAAAAATTATTCCGACTTATATCAATGATCCAAAATTAATATGCAGGGCGTTCATAAATTAAGTGCCACATTTCAAAAATTAATTAAAAAAACCCCTAAAAATGTTACAACTACTTTTTTTTTAATGAGAGTGCCTTTCAAAAAGTTTTTTTCCCGAGATAGGTAATATGCCGTTTCGGTAGTCTAGGAGGTCGTAAATTACTGGAAATCAAAAATTTGTTTCGAGCCATTATCTGCAAAAATATTAAAAATGGAATAAAAACAAAAGCATGTCTTTGTAGGGAATTTTATGCTCTTCAATTTGTTAATTCACATGTAGTGTGAAAACTGAAAAGTTTTCGAGATATTCAAGAAAAAGTAAAAGAAGAAACCAGAAAACGAGCATCGACTTCTGCTGATTGGTAGCCATTAAGCAAGGAATTTTCTTGCTATAGCAAATTTAGAACGGAGTAATGCTGCGTTACCTATCTGAAAGAAAAAAAAAAAAATTATTTGCTCTCTCATTAAAAAAAAAAAAAAAAACGTAGTTCTAACATTTATAGTTTTTAATTAATTTTTGAAACGAGCCACTTAATTTTGGGACACCCTGTATATAAATCAAGGAAGAAGTTTTATGCACACTACCAGTGCAAAAATTAAAGCGCGATATAGGAATTAATTAAAAAATTCAAGAATTAATATATATAGTATTGTAAATATTTCAGTCTGCTTTCATTATATGACAATGAAGGGATTTGCATTTACAGAAATTTTCCAACATTTATAATGAATTGATGCTGAGAAGTACAACTTATCAAGTTATTTAAACATCACACTACACGTAAAAAAGAGAAATTTTCCCTAAAGTACACACAATCATCTAGAATTGATCATACACAACATAGTGTTAATACATGTAGATTAACATATGCAACACATAATTCAGTTTAAAATGGTATTGGTACAAGAGATACAATGAAGAATATTAATGAAAGAATTTGAGTAAATATAATTACAAAACTTAAAGCATTTAACCCTTTTACTGTGATGTTTGATTATATCTCAATAAAGTTCACGCTATCATCCTTCAGTAAAATGCAGCGATAGGATTAGCTTCACATTGGAAAAAAATTAAAAAGCCCTTAGCTTGGGTTTAAGTTATACAACATAAGAGAGATACCTTATCATATGATTAACTTAACTCGTTGCTGCAGGGATTGGATACATTTGAACTGTCATCTTTCAGCATACCACAGTGAAAGGGTTAATAAAAAAAATAAGAGATTGTTAATAGATCGGATTTGATCCATCATGTAAAATAGTTGCTTTTCAAAACAGAGAAATACTAAAAATCTGACTTCATAAAATGAATTGGATATGTTGAAAGACTAGGATATTCCACAAAATTTTGTACTTTCCAGACAATATGAATGATAGCTAGTTGTAAAATATATCAATTAAGTAACAAAACTTAAAAAAAACCAACCCTATAAAGGTTTAACGATGAAGTACTATTTATAAATTGAAAGCTGAGCTTCTCTGTTCATGCAACCTGTAAATGATGAGGGAACAAAAGAAGGAAGGATGCAAAATTTAACTTCTGTAAAGGCTAAATATCAATGCCAAGTTACATTTCTTAAAGGCTAAATATCAATATAATGTTAAATTTCTATATCCTCACTGTAAAGGAAAATGCATATTTCTTTTTGGAAGAAATTTGGTTAGAAGACTGATTAACCATCAAATGTTACATCTGCAGAGTAGAAGTTGTGATAGACATTAAAAGGTTTCCATAACACAAAATTACAAATGCATTCTATCATAATTTCAATCCAATAAAGGGAGAAGAACTTGCACAATTCTATCAGATCTATACTTTAATGTGAATTTTATAATCTATTTATATCTTGAATTTCCTCTTTGATAAAGCCATTGTAACTACAAAGTTTGGATTTAACTGATGAAGTCATTTGAAATGATAATAAAGAGTTACTGTAATAGATTTTTCTCTGAAATATCATCTATACTTATTAAAGGCAATGTTTGTGTGTATGTGTGCGATGTCCAGACGAATCTATCACACTTGCAGCAATGAAATTTGGCACACAGATAGTTGCAACGGTGACTCAATGCACCTCGAATCCCGAATTTTAAAATTTTATCTAGAAAATTTTTTGTTTAATATTTTGTGCTAATCTCTCAATAGCATCCTTTTTTACAATCATTAGAAGAAAATAAATACATCATTGAAAAGAACAAACAATTTTCTTTCTAATGAAATTTGTTTCTAACTTCTAATGTAATTCACTGAATTTTGGGAAATTTTTAAAAAATAGACACTTTTCAAAAACTTTTTTAATCGGAATTCTGAAAATTCTTGCATCCAACGTTCTAATAATGACATCATTTTCAATTTTATTGAGGTAATAAATCAATCATTTATCTCCGATTTAAAACAAGAACGGTTAAAATATTTTATTTCTCCGATTTTAAATCAATTTATTTCTTGATGGGATCAGAGAATTTTTCTCGAATGAAGACCATGAAGAAACATGTGGAAAAGGCGAGTTTCGTTCTGGCTACGCCATCTGGTGGAAAAAAATCAGCCGCAATTTATTCCCTGTTTACGTTTTGCTCGGAATAATTTGAAATCATTACGCTGGATGTAGTGGTTTAGTCGTAAATCAAGCAATGTCGGAAAGTTCTGACCTGGTGATATTATTGGAGTGGGGGGCATAATGGAGAGGGATATAAGGAGGGTATAATTAGGGAACCACTTCACAATAAAGATTTTTTTACATTTGTAATCTGTAATTATTTTATCTAGGTATTGAAAATGTGAAATTATGAAATGCCAATGCTGAAATAAAGCAAATTTTATAGATATATTTATTTTTGATTAAACAAATATTATGCGTACTGTACTTCAAAGCATGATTATAATAAAGATGTGAAAATATAATTTAAAAAAAATTTAAGTTCATTTCGTTTTTAAAAAAATGAAGTAATATCAAAATAAAATCATGACAATGATAAATCTAAACTTATATAAGGAAGTGTTTGTGTGTGACATTCTGGCCTTTTTATTTTATTTTGTTGAAGTCATTATACCACGGGCAACGCCCTGAGAGTATTGCTAGTAATGAAATAATGAGAATTATTATGACAATTAACATGATCTTGTGCAAGCCCTTGAAGTGTTTTTGCACCAATACAATTTTTATATAATAAAATAAACTTCGAAATTCTTTTACAGAGATAAGAACAGTAGAACATCAACCATTCCAAACATTTTTACAGACATTAAACAACCTTTTTTGGCAGCATATCAAAATCCTTCAAATTCTTAGTAAAGGGTATCAAATCACTTTCTGAAATACGACAACTGGCAACACTGAAATATTTGTGCTTTGAGAAACAAATCCCCCATTAACTCTTTGGATGATGCTTATATTACTTTTTTGAGATAGAAATCATCATATATACTGTGCTTTATAGAAATTTTGGCACAACTTTGTATTTAGAATGTTAAATGGAACAAAACTTTTATTTTTTGTGTCAGTTTTACATTGACTCTCACAAAAAATGGTTTCATTATTTAATTCATACAGTATGCAATATAGTTAAGTAAGCTATCAAAATGCAACGCAAAATATTTCAGAAGCACAGAAGTAAAATATTTGTAAATGTAATGTACTGTAGAAAGATCTTGGTTAATTATAACAGAGGATTTACAATGGCAGCAATGAGTTACTGCAGTTAAAAATAATAAACCATAATTTGTTTAAAATCAAACAAAATTTTCTATCGGATTTAGTGAAAAAGTACTCTTTATAGAAATTAAATATTTACAAACAAAATATTTCTCAAATATTAAAATGACTAGAAAATATTCAGAACACAGTTTATACAAAAATATAAAACAACTCATAAAGGTAAAATAAAAAATAACTACTCATCCTAAAACAGATAAGCAACTAAAATCAGTATATTTAGGATAACTATAAACAGATTGCTTTTAACAGACACAGCTTGATGAAATGTTGTGATCACAGTGAAGAATAAACACCATATTTTATTACTTCAAATAAAACTTGGAAGCATTGCTGGTAGAACTAATGAATATTTATAATTACACATTTACTCAAGATAGTACACTTTTTAATTCTTAAAATTATGGATAGATGAACTCCTGAAGTTGTTTCATATAAATTCATTATTATAAAAGATAGAATTTACAAAATTTTGCTCATTTTTAAAATTTTTGGATTGACATTTGGATTATTCAACATAAATCGGAATCATAGTACTAACTGCAGATCTAAATGTAGCAATTTTTCAAATTTAAGTCCTTTAATTTTGGCTGCTTCTCTCACTATTTATATATCTCTAAAATTTTTTCAAGTGAAAAAATATAATATAATATTATAAAATATATAATAGAATATAATGTTAGTTAAAATAATAATAATTTCAGTTTTAGTTTATCAAGTTAAAAAGAAGTTAATAAGAAAGAGAAGTAGAAATTTTTAGAGAATTACAATTTGTAAAAGTAAAGACTTAAAACAGTTGATACTCCAATATTTCCAATCTAACCAATATTATTTCAAAAGCAAACCAACATACTGCTATGTATCTAAAAACTAATTCCATCATTTTTTCATCACATCAATAGTTTATAAGTCATTCCCAAGAGAATAAATGGAATATCAATGAACAGTTTTTATTTTCTGCACATCAAAATTTATTTTGCTCTTTTAAAAAATTGTGTCTAATGAAATATATCACAGAAATCTAACATCTAAATTTACTTATCTGAATTATCTAGAAAGCTTAAAAATGGCACATTCTCTGAAATTCTACTGAAATTTTATGCCTAACAATCTTTTAATGTGAGAATATGCTGCAAACTATTACACATTATAATTTTATACAACATACTTTAAAAATTATCCACATATTTTTTTGGAAAATCTATTAATTTGGCACATTAATATTCATAAATTGAATTTTAACAGGGTGAAATGTAGCTGCATTTTACAGACATGAAATTCCAACATTGGGAAACTAATACAGAAATTCAAACTTTAAAGATAATTCTGTCTTACAATGCAATATTACAGAATATTATAAATATTATATTAGCCATATAATACCAATTTTTGCCCCATTTCATTATCAATTAATAAGAGCAGAAAAAATTAGAGCAGAAATATTCAACAAATTACATATATTTTTTTACCTGTAAGGAACTTGGATATTTTATAAAAAGTCAATGAAAAATTCATTCTATTATAATAAAGCATAATTTTAATTTTTTAACTTATGATAATTAAAAGAAGATTGTTTAAAAATTACACTGGAAGTCTATTGTTTAAATAATTTTCAATACAAGACTTTCCAGTAGCGACATTTTCATAAGATATATTTCCTGTAATGCACATTCTTTAAATCTTTCATAGGAAAAAAGCATATAAACTCAGAACTTAAATTAGTATTTCATTTTTACACATTTATGTCTTAAAAACACAGTGACAGATAAGACAAATTGACAATCACAAGATTTCATAATTTTTATCGAGATATTAAACAAAGCAGCTGAAAAACACCTTGTTTTTTATATGTAATAATCTTTTAATATTAATTAAATATCATTTTTGATTATCAAATATCCAAAAATTCAGATATTGTGTGCTGGTAAAAAATTTCTTAAGTGCTTCATCAAATACATCCTAGAAAATACCTTCATATTAAAAGCCAGACGAAAAGAAATATATTTAATATGGATTTTTCATTCCAGATATGAATTCTCAGAATCAGATTTTAAAAGCCAAGAGATGCTTAAATTTCAAATATATCAGATGATATGATACACAAAATGTAATGTTTAAAAACATTCTGCACATTTATTGTTTCAATACTTATCTACTTTGCTGTTATATTTTCCATATATTAGCAAGATTGCCGACTGTGGTTGCAAAATGTTTGTTTTTACTGGGTACACTATTACTTATCACTTCTATTTTATGCGAATACTGTATTACATCACATATAACTTCTGTCAAAACCTACCAGTGTCATTAAAAGTCTATTCAATTAAGGCAGGAATACATTTTTATACAAAAATAACATTAGCTATTTTTAGTTGCTAACTGCAAATGCTCATTATGGACATTCACTACTACATCTAATTCTTTCTAATTTAACAATTTTCCATATTTATGCGATTCAGGTTCTAAGTTCTTGCTCTATCAATGAAAATTTTGAAGTAATGAAATAACAATTATTTTATGCAATTTGCACAATTAAAACAAAGACATATTAAAGAAGGAAAAGTTTAAATAGAAGCACAAGCAAAAAACTAAGAACAGAAAATCCTTTCATCATAACTGGCATCAAAAATTTTAATTTGCTAAGAAATGCTTAGCACTTTTTCTAATATTTAAAACTATCAGGTGCAAAAACAGATAAAAAGTAACTAAGAAAAACTAAATTGTAATCGACTCTGAAAAGACCTAAGTTAGAGTACAAAACGGAAATATTCGTATCAAACAGAAATTTTACACCGAGTGGTCCCTAGAAAACACATATTTTGAGAATGGTTACTTCTTAGCTAATGGGAGGAGAAGGGGCCTATACCAAGGTCCCCATGCGATGCATTTAGGACTTGAGAACATATGTTTACATATATTTTTTAAAAGCGGTGAAAAATGTTAAAAGTGATAAAGCCCATGTCCATTTGAATGGTTAATGCATTCCGGTGTGGTGGCTGCAAATGAGGACACCAAATTAAAAATTTTCTAAGAAAAACTTTCCACTTTGATGCGAAAGGTATCAAATCATTCACTTTTGATAATATAGATGGCAACACAATGAAATATGCTTGCACCAGAGGTAATTTTACGTTAAAAATGCCCCAAATTCTTAACTCAAAAATGGGAAATTTTTTGAGTTTTTATAAATTACATTTTTAGCAAATTCACTTGAAAATTTTCATCCATCCTTGAAATATTATGATTTATGATCTTGTGTAAAATTCAACTTTATTTTTTGAAAGTATCAAGATGACTGTTCTCGAAGAGGTCCTCATATGGGAGGGTGTCGCCAGAAGGAGACACCCTCCCCCCAAGGAAGGAAGCAAATAATAAAAAAAAAATGTAAATTTTATGTCTATACAATAAACTAAACCCGTTCATTGTGTTTTTTCATTATACAGTAGAACCCCAGTAATCCGGACGGTCCATGGAGAATGATGCAAACTCGAATCCTGCGCTGATCCAACCCATGGATCAGAATGTTATTCAAAATATCAAGCTGGGATACTGCAAGTTGCTTCTTACGACGATTCTCAATGATCCTCTGCACAATGAAAACTTGGAAAAAATACAGATAAATGTAAATTTAAAAGATGTCGTGTTCAGTCTTGCTAACTGGGCGTCTGCGTCTACATTGCTGATCAACAAGTCGTGGAAAAATTTGCTTCCCAATTTTATTGATTCTGTAAACTCCATCAAAATTTCTCATTCTGAGACTAGGGCGGCACTCAACACTTCATTACAGTAGGCTGAAGAGCAAAATTTTGTAGCACACGGAAATTATGCTCCTCAGACGTTTAAGAGACCACGCATTTGAATTAAAAATCGGAGGGCCGCGCAAAGAAAAATCTGACTTTTTTTGGACACTGATTATGTTCATTCACTTGCATATGTAGTAATTATGTATGTACATATCGTGTTCATTCAGTTTATCCACACAATGTTAGTTCATACAAATATACCATAGTACCTATACAAACAATTTTTGAAAAAGTGTTTTACGTTATTTTTTAAAAACCTTGCTAATCCGGAAATCCCGCGAGTTCGGACGTCCATGTGCCTGAATTCGTCCGGATTACCGAGGTCCTACTGTATTTCTAAAATGTTAATGTCATGCGCCGGAAAGGTAAGTCAATAAACCAAGTAGAAGATAATGGATCTTAGTAAAGACCCGTGGATTGTACCAGAGCCATTACACAACACAAAAATTACAGTATAGAGTGGTTCATTCAAGTGATTTTGGAGCCACCTTTCTCTGAAATAGAATGGCACCACAATTATCATTAATTCTGCTTGCTAAGAAAATATGTTTCAAATTTTTAAAAAATCCAAACTTTAAAAAGTAGGGGTCAACAAGAGGAATAGTTAGTTTCAGTAATATTGGGCTACTACTCACATGGCCAGAGCTTCCATGAAATTGTTCAGGCAGTGCTAAAACATTTCTTGCTTTAGCAATATCCTCCTGGTATCGTGGTCTTCTCGAACATCACATCTTTCCATGAGCAATTTCATTTAAATCTTTAGAGGTAACTGACATCATATATGCACAGAAGAAAACCTCATACAATGGAAGAATTAAAGACCTCTCCGACAAGTCAAATTTTAAAAAATCAATGAAGAAATATCGGAAAGAGTGAAGACAAGATTTTAAGAATGGCTCCAGACATGTGTTCGTAAAAATGGCATGCTATAATGATTATATCTATGGTAGCAAAAACTATTTTAATAAAAATAATTAATAGAGTAGTGCTTCTTTAAAAAAAACATGCGTTTCCTGTGGACCACCCTGCACAAATGCCTGATGTAAATGCCAAATAGAAATATCAATATATAAAGAAAAGAAAAAATTTTTAGTTAATTTATATTATATTTCAAGTCTTATGCAATATTGAAGAGTCAGAAGGAAATTTATAAATGAGGATAGCAATTATAAGATTAGGCTTAGATAACAATTCTAAACTAATTATGATGGAAATGCACTTTCAAAAAATTGTTGTAAATAGTACCGTCTATGATAAACTACAAAATGGCTTTGCAGGGTTTGTAACGACAATGAGCAAGATTTCAAAAAAAATTGACATCAAATACAAACTAGTGATAAGGTGATGAAATATAACTGGCAAGTAACTGTATGACACAGGCTTAAAAGCAAAACTTAAAGCAAATAAGCCATAATAGTAAAAGACTAATGAAACAACTCTCTTAACAGCATGTGATTGTAAAAAAATATGCTACTTGATTATACAATAAAAAATTTTTTCAATGGGATTCTAAAGGACTAGAAAAAGGATGCAACGGGATGAGTCACAGTATCATTTCATATAAAAAGATGGCAGCATACAGATAAGGCATCCTAGGCCTATATGCCATAGAACCAACTTGTCAGCAAAGTACTTTGCTTATAATAACGGAGCCAAATATATTTTTATAGCATAGTTGCAACTTGGTCCTCTTAAATACGCCATTAGATGGGGAATTACTGTGATTAGTTACATAGTGACTATTTGCAATCCTTCATATGAATTTTATGAACCTTAAAAAATGCTAAACAACACCAGAGAAACACCATATTGATTCGATGAACATTTTAAATACTGTCTTCAATCTTGTTACTGATAGACTAAAAAGGTGAATTATTTACAACAAGTACGCTAATAAAAATTTTTTCAAAAGAGAGAAAAATTAGAATGATTCACTAACAGTACAACTTTCACCAATGAGGAACTTCACTGCATCATAATATATATATACTGATTTCAATACATTGAAGCATATAAACTTTTTTCGCTTGAACCATTTCTCAAATATTACCGAAGTATAATTATTTTGAAAAATGGATATGGATGGGATATCAAAACATGGAAAACAATTTGAGAAGTTACTTTGGCCAATCTCACTTTAAACTTATTATCTACACAGAAGTTTAAATGAATAGTTCTATGCAGTTAATTTATATTATATTAGCAAAATTTCTGCACAGAAAATGGAAGACATCAATAAAAAATTTGTTTGAAATTTCATTTTTCACCACATCTGAATAAACAAGCACCAGAAAAGTCAAAAACTTTTCTTCATGGGAAAAAAAAGAGGATGATAATAAGAAGACACTAAATGCAATTTGGACAATGAAATATTTTTCTGAAGGATTTTATTTCGTATAGCTCAGTATAATTTAATTGAACCCAAATTTCAAATCTGGTGATTGTCAAAAATAAGATAATCATAGTTCTTTGCTTTTTTTTTAAAGCATTGAATAGTTTTGGAATTTATAAATCCAGCACTAAAGATAATGCTTGAAGTTTATCTTTAAGCATAATGCATCCATAACATATAAACAATAAAAAGACTTTAAAAATAAATGATAATTAACTATATTTCAATAGAAATGATTTGAGAAAACCTCAATAAAAAGCTATTAAAAATAAATTATTTAGCATATTATATCTGTGATTTAAATGCAACTCATTTTTTACAATTACCAACATAAATCAAGAGACCAGATTTAAATAAAAATCAAATGAAAATATAAACGACGAATCTAAAATCAGAATATTTGGCAAATACACAAAACACAAATTTGATAAATAGCTCAAAAAGTTCTTGCTTAATTCTCTGTATTTACAGCAAACCATTTCACTTTGATTACACATACTTTACCACTAACTCACTTCTGATATTTTTACTTTACCTAACTATTTATTTAAATAGTATTTCAAAAAGTACAGTTTTAAAAGTGTAAAAAGGTAATAACAGTTCTTATTTCACACTAGTTTTAAAAAAGTAAATCCAAATAATCTAAAGTCAGTACGATATTTGACCAATAAAGCCTAGATCACTGTATAATAAAGTATATCACAAAAATTTCGTATAAATCATGGGTAACCAGATAAAATATAAAGTTTAGTTTTAATAAAAATGAAAATTTTCTTGTAATAGGAAAATTGGCAGTTTTACAACATAAAAAAAATGGACCACATTTCTAATGATTAAAATACACATCTAAAAATGGCAATGTACAATGTCTACAAACGGTAAAAGTTGTCCGCTTCTGAGAGCTTTACACCGGCAGGTGCGAGTTAATTTTCATATGCTCAAGTAATTATCTAGAACTTTTTACTCATTTTGAAGCTGCAAATTTAGACAGCACCTAAAAACACAATACAGCAAAATTATTAATGCAAGCAATTCAAACGAAACATTAAACCTATAAGATATATAAAAATTTCCTAAGATATAAAAACTTATATTGAGTCAAGTGCATGGTACCTCAAAATTATGCATAGAAAAATCACTCAGTTTATATATAGAATCAGTTTATGCATATCAACATCAGTATCCAAAGATATAGAAATTTATATTAGTATCAGTATCCAAAGATATAGAAATTTATATTAAGTCAAATGCATGGTACCTCAAAATTATACATAGAAAAATCAATCAGTTTATATATAGAATCAGTTTATGCATATCATCATCAGTATCAGTATCCAAAGATATAGAAATTTATATTAAGTCAAATGCAT
>BGPR01002521.1:99678-156137 GCA_013235015.1 Araneus ventricosus | reverse complement strand
ATCAGTATCCAAAGATATAGAAATTTATATTAAGTCAAATGCATGGTGCCATCATCAGTATCAGTTTATGCTATTGCACCTGTCAAAGCTGATTTATTACAGTAAATATTTTACGTTGCACAATATATCAACTGAACATGAAAGTGCATCTAATCTTGAGATTGACTCATTAATTCAAACATATATAAATTAAAAGCATGGCAAAAAATACTTTTAATAAAGTTAAATCTTTATTAAAATGAATAAATGTTTAAAATATGAGTTAAGTTAATAATAAATTTAAAAAACCCTGAAAAATATAAAAATGATGATGCTAAGAATATCGAAAAACAGTTTCTTGGTGAAATGCTGGCAACAAAGACTTAATCTTCAAGTTTTATGATATTTTTAAAAATAAAAGGCGATTACTATCACATTAATAAAATTCTATTAAAGAGATTATCAATTATTTTGACATTTTTGTCTATTCTGTGAAATTTTTAAACAATATAAATTCTTTTAGTTAATACAATTCATAGTATTAACTTTTATTTAAAAGAGGCATATTAATTTTAATAAAATGCTCATCGAAAAGGTTTAATGCATATAAGAAAATTTCAAATAAGTCACAGAGCAACTTGTATAATAATTTACCTTAGTTAAATCTACTCCTGTCAAAGCCTGAACAGATGGAGGTATTTGACTAACAAGTTTTGTCACTTCAGATGAAACTTGATCTGAACCACCAATCAAAATTATATCTTCAGTTTTGGCCAGTGGTGCAGAAATTTCAGCTGCAATCTGTATTGGAAGAATATTGAAATTAATCATAAGATACATAACAGTTGAAAAGGAAAATAAAACTTAAATATGATAAAAACACGCATTCTTACTCAAACAAACAAAAGTTTAAAAAAAAATTTAATTCACAAATAAGTACGTGATATCTGGATAATATTCAAAATCAACAGAATATATAATAGATTATTTAAAGATCTTAAGAAAGATTTGTCAAGACTTTTCACATGGTCAGAAAAATTCTTATCACTAACTTCTGAAAACAGAAATGAATCCAACCATTTGCAAGTCACTCAACACAGACTTTCAGAACTGTCTACAGAATATATAAAGTTAACTCGCTGATTGTACTTATTCAAGAATGAGAGTCGAGTTTTATAGGTACAGCTTCCTTTTTTTTTAAACAAAACGCGTAGAACATCACATTTACTTTAATAGAAATAATTTGTTGCACTAATTTACAGCGTATTAATATTAAAAAAATAATTTTCAGATCAATCTCTTTTGGGAAGTGCATCAAAATTAAAAAGATGCTTGAATACTTGTACTTCTGAGGTAATTTAGAGAAGTATGACTTTTCCTCAAAAAATCACCTGCAATCATCTGAATAAAAGTATTAATACACTCCATAATAATTGATATTGTATCATCAATAAGTATTTCCAAGAATTTTGAACCCATGATACAAATTTTGCTTCATCAATATCTCTGGTCAGTTTTGTCATTGTTGTGTGTAAAAGTTCTCATATTTTTGCATTGTTCTTTTTTTACACCATTTATTAATTCTAGTTTATCTTAGCGTTTACTATTTCCTACACCAATTTTTAAGTCCAGCTTTCTTCTAAATAATTGGTGTGTGTGGATTCAGAAATAGCCAATTCATTGTCTAACTCCTCTTTAGAATTCGACTTTTTTCTTAATTAATCAATTCTTAATTGGTTGATATTTCAGCTAAAAGCTTTTCCAATCATTCCATTTCATATTTATAGCTCAAATAACGATAAACTGTTGTGACCTATCTGCTCTCCTACATAGATATGCCAGTATGCATGTTAGGCTTCAGAGACCTGAATATATGTGTTCTGAAATAATAAATGAAGGAAAATTCTTGAAATACTGGTAGTCAGCAAGTAAATGGTCTTGAATGCAGATACTATGAATCTGGAATATTTTCACGGAGAGGGGTGATTTTCTGTAATAAATTCTTGCAGCCTTCGGGCCTGACAACGGTTTAAATCGAAAACCGTTTTTATTTGGGTTAACTGGTTTTTTTCGGTTATTTCCCCCCCCCCCCGGTTTAAACTGGTTATTTTTTTAAAATTTAAAAACCGGGGGAAAAAAACAAGGTCAGAAGATAGGCTCGATTACACTAAAATTTACCGAGTTATAAAGCTTTAAATTTCATCATCTTGGGACAATCACCGACAACCGCTTCCTCAAGGCATCTGTTGGCTGGCGGATTACCGAAAGAGTCTTTATGGGCAGATAAATATTGGCCAATGGATCGATTTCCTGCAAAAACATTACTAATAAAAAACTTTGTCTGCAAACAGCGTCCGTTTTTTGCAGCCAAAAAATATTTATCTTTAGTTGGAAGTTATGTGGCGTCCAAAAGATTAGTATCTACACTGAATGATGTTGTTTCTGATAAGAGGTGTCGACTCATAGATTAACACATTGCTGAAAGAGTCTTTATGAGCAGATTAGATGATAAATATTGGCCATGAATTAATTTCTTGTGAAAACAATGCATAAAAAAATTCTGTCTATAATGATTACTTACTGCAATAATTATTCATTTATTATTATTACATATTGTATTAATACTTACTTATAGTATATTATTGTCAATAAAAAATTCTGTTCACAAATGTTGCTTTAAAAAAAAACAATCAAAAACCGGTTATTTTAAGCAGTTTTAACTGCCAGGTTAACTAGAGGTGGAAAAAAAAAAACATTTTTTTGCAATAACCACCATTCCTAAGTTAAGAAGCAACACGATGCTTTAGTATCTCACATTTTTGTAGATGCTAACAGCCATCCATTAGCACAATCCTTATATACCCTCTACTCAATTTAGGACCAGAAAAAATAAATTTCAAAATAAAACATAATTTCAGGTAGTATTTTTGTCTATAGCACATACAACGGAATGCATATTTTATTTTATTTTTTCACATTATGTACATTAATTATACATTGAATTTTCTCTGTACACTTTTTACAACCCATTTGAATGAAAATAGCATTAAAAATTATAAATCTGACTTATGACCTGTCTGTCGGAATGGAACTTGGTCACGAGTCAAAGAGGATCTATAGTACATTAACAGTAATAAAATAGGCTAATTGTAACTCACAAAAATGAAGAATACTTTAACAAAAGTTAGTTTTAAGTTTTTTTTGGATAAAGTAGTATATTAATGGTTGTCTACATAAATTGAAATTCAAGACTGAATGAAAGCTATAAAGTCGTTTCCCTGAGATGCTAGACTTGGCGATAAATTTGGCGACAAAGGGAATTTTCTAGAAGGACCTCAAACTTTCCACCTATTTCTACTGGTTTCATGAACTTTCTAGAGATTACGTCACTTCCTACATAATGAAGTCACTTCCTGTTGAAAAGTATAAAGGCAAGCTCTCAAGCCAAGAAGAGTTAGTTGGATTTTGATCTGCAAGCAAGCTGGTGAGCTAATAAGAAACCTTTGAGCATTGTGTTGAGATTTAATGTTAATCTCTGTTGTGAATTTTTACTAGTGCTGTGTTAATACTTGTGCTACGTTTCTTTGCTTGAGAATATTTGTAAAATAAAGAGCTTTATTTTTTTTAATTCTGCTTATTGGATTGCATTCACGTACACCCACAAAGTAATTTTGTCACAGTATTTTAAGAACAACTACCTTAGGAAGAGCATCCAAAACCAAGCTCATGATAGCGGCATCGCCATATTGTTTATACGCTGCAGCTTTCATTCTCATACCCTCAGCTTCAGCTTTACCAACTGCTTCAATAGAATATGCATCAGCTAAGCCAATCAATTTAATTTTTTCTGCCTCTGCACGGGCAACATCCATTGTCTGCGTTCTGTAAGAGACAAACCATTAATTATGAAGAGTGGATGTTGATAAAAAAAAATCTAGAGCATAGAATGGAAGTACAGTAAAACTTCATCAACCATCACCCCTTTAATTGTCAGTTTTGGTTATCCATCATCATGGGTGCCACTCTTCAAAATTTGCAAGACTGAACTTTTTTTTAAAAAAAAATTTACACAGTCTAGCGTTCTTTACCAGAATTAAAAGAAAAAAACTCCATATAAATGTTACCCCATAAACCAAAAAAAAATATATTCAAAAATAAAGCAACTAAATAAATATTATCAATTCAATATAAAAAAAGGAGAAAATATACGGATACTTAACAAAATCAACCTTTCAATTGTTTCTAAAGCAATATTTAAACACATTTTTTATTTAAACACATATTTACACCCAAATAAAGGTTTACTTATTATTATTATCAATAAAATAAATTTCTTTTTCAGTTTATATTTTCTATTTCTTCATAAAAAAAAGTTTGTTATTTTTGTAGCCTTAAGATTTTCTTTCACTTTGTGGTCACACTTGGGATTTGGGCAAACTTTACCATTTTTATCTTGTATAAGAGAGGGAGCTTTTCTTTTATTTATTCCTTCTGGCTCAGAACGAGTTGAAGTTTCTGTCTGTTTTGGAGTGCTGCTAGTGAGTGCTTGCTTTGAAGATTGTTTTATTTTTTTCTTCTTCAAATTCTTATGGTATATTCTTCTGGCAGAAAAAATGTTCTGCCTCATCTTATGTCCAGGAATTAGTACTCTACAAGGAAATAAAAATCGTTGAAAAATTTTTTTGGGGTGGAAAACGGAATTTTGTTCACCGATTTTTTACCGAGACGGAATTCAGTCCGCCGAATTTTTAAAAAGACGGAATTCCGTCCTCAGGACTGAAGAGTGGCACCCATGTCCATCATTGTCTAAAAAAATATTGACGAACACACATCTCGCATAAGATACGGAACATGGTTGCGCTGAAAGCTCGAGACTCAAACACACGGAAGGAGATGACAGATTATTTTAAAGTAACATAGGTTTACAGTATTGCAATACATTTCTGTACATTACTACTCTTATATTGAAGTTTATGTTGATCGTTTTGTTACATTAATACAATATGCATTATTCACATATAAAAGATTTTATTTTTGTCCCAAGCCATCAGCGAAATCACATTACTGAGCGTATTTATTAAGAGATTTCTGTTATCCATCTATTTAGTTATTCATCCCAGCCAGGTCTGAACAGTGACGGTTAATCGAAGTTTCACTGTACTTTAAATTATTTCAATACATCCGGTTTCTTTTCCCTTTACATTTAAACATGACAAAAAGGCATAATCTGTAACCAATCTTTCAAAAACATTAGTGGCAAGAGTATATTTGACATCATAGAGATATGCCACTTTGTACATGAAATGTGTTAAATGATGTTACAGTAAAGAAGCTTGACAAGCATTTGCTTAACACATCAAATGGCCAATTATCTTGATCAGAAAATAATTTCAAAATCTGACAAACTAATTTTTTCACATGTAAAAGTATCTAATTTTTTTTACATGTAAAAGTATCTCAATAATCTGAAAAGTTTCTTTTTTAAGAATTTTTATGTTTTGGAACTAAACATGAAAAACAGAAGAAATTATTTTGGATGCTTGAAGGGTAAATAAATAAAAAAAAAGGATATAACTTGATGGCATTGCAATACCTTTTCAGTAACTTTTATTACCTCTAAAATATATATATGATCATGCTTTAATGAAGGTGAGGTGTAGTCCATTTTGAGGAAAGAGACAATATTTGGCTTAAACCTTTTTTTATTCAGTCATTGAGGATATTAGTTTATTTCTTCATGGGTAAAGGATTCAGTTTTTACGTAGCTCCATGACCAGTATACAAAAGGTTACGCCTAAGCGGTGCATTGTCATTGTCAGCTTACATGCTTGAATCAAAAAGGGCAGATAGGAATGCGCAGAAAATTTAAGTACCCAGAGAAGGGAATTTCCCCGGAAAAGACTTGTGGCTCAAAAAAAAAGCTGTAGTGCGCTTATTGCGATGGAAGTAGAAGTAATTAAAATGAGGTGCCATTAAAAGTGATTTAAGAAAGTTAAAAAATTAAAATATTACATATATATTCACAAACTATGAGACAAGATAGTAAAATTTTAAAACAGTGTTCATTTTACTAGAAGAACCTTTGGATTTTGTATTATTTTTTATTAACACGCAAATACTATGTTTTTAACAGACAATAGTTATAAAGGGAGAAAAAAAGATTTAAGTACAAATTTTGATGTCTTTAATTTTGAAAGTAATATAATTAATTTTTTTTTATATAACCACATTCATAATGTTTTACCTTTTCCCCTGGGCTATGAGTTCAACCCTATAGGCCTCTGCCTCAGCTGGAAGGCGCACCATAGCAGTTAATTCTTTTTCCTTTCTCAGAATTTCTTTCTCTTCAACAGCAATAAGTTTCTTCCTTTCCACAACATCAATTTCAATTTCCTCACTTCTGATCTTTTGTTTCATTTTTGCAGCTTGCAATTCGTAAGCCAACTGAGCTTCTGCTTTCTTTCACAACACAAAAAGGGAAATGTGCAATTATATTCCATAGTTATGACAATAACTAATAAGAAATAACATTTATTATCAATGAAACACACAAAAAACAATACCTTTGTATTCACTTCTGCATCAAAGTTGGATTTTTGGAGTTGAAACAAACGATGAGAGTCTTCGATTTTGGTATTTGCACCATACTTGACATCCATAGCAGCTTTCTCACATTCAGCTTCCTAAAATGATTTCCTCATATTTAACAAACTATGATTATATACAAAACCTTTTTTTTTAAAAAAAGATAACTAAAATTGCTATTTATTCCCATTACTGAAAATACTATATCTAATGCATATTACAAAGCAGTTTCTTCTTTTTTCCTGTATAAACTACTTTTGGATTTTAATAGGTTAATAGCCTACATGCCAACAATGAAAAGGAGGCTGTCCATAGCAGAAGGTCTGCGAGGGTGGCAGACACACGCACACAGACTTGTGTCAAAATTTTGAATTTAGGATCTTGTATATATTTAAACATATTTTAAGTTATTAGATATTTCTATTTTTTTAAAAAAATCTTATCTGGATAAATATGACAAGAAATATATATATATCACTATTATTAAAAGAATTAGAAATAATTACATGACATTTTTCAAAAACATAAAAAAAAAAAATGGATCGTCATATCATCAAGGATTACAACTAAAACGACTGTGCACAAGGGGAAAAAAACTTGTTTCTGTAGAAATTTAATCTTATCCGTTGTTTGCGGAAATTTTTCGATAAAATCCATAGTAACTACAGAGAATCCGTAGCAGTTGGCATGTAATAGTAGTACAATTATTTATAAATCATTAATTACCACAACAAAATAATGAATACAAATTTATATTCAACAAACTATCAGCTGACAAAAATAAAAACTAAGGAAATTGAGCATAAAAATAATAATTTAATATAATAAAAATGTTTATTAATCTTCACACAAATTTCTAATTTTTTTTTCATTCTCAAAGCTGTTTTAAATAATAAAACTAATTCATACTCTGATGCCAGCATCCCTATTAGCTTGTGCAACGCCCACATCAGCATCTCTCTTGACAGCTGCAGTTCGTGCTTTTCCCAATGAAGATAAATATTCAACTTTATCAAATACATCTTTGATTGTAAAACTGAGAATTTCTATACCCATACGTCCCACATCAGGAGCTGCAACTTCTCGAACTAGAGAAGCAAACTGGTCTCTATCTCGATAAACTTCTTCTACAGACAAAGTACCTGAAATGTTCACCAACATTTATTCAGAGTTTGAAACCAATAATTACAGAATGGCTACAGAAAATAAAAATCTTAGATTCTTTTGAATAAATCAGTTTTCTAGAATTTTTAAGTACACCCCAGAAATGCAACTGTAACCTTTATGTAAAAGAATTAACTGTAGTACTTAAATATACCAGTAACACATATTACAACACTAGCTGCCCTCAGCAACCAGATTGTTTGCCGGGAATATGATTTCAATTGCATCATTTTATATTCATGGTTCTCTTAACGTAATTTTAAACTTCAGATTGCAGTAGATATTTAACCCATGTTATAACGGTGACCTTGGACTTGTTCTGTTCATTGTCTACAAAAATATCCCTATCGGAGTCAAATAACTCCCAATTCCACATTGGCAGCACTATTTTAACTTTCTTCTTCCTCTTGTAAAATATGCATGTGATTTCAACATTAAAACAGCAGCGTGTTAGCTGGACTGAAACATGCTGAAAGAAGAATGAAAACATAGCAACCATAACCATTCAACTTGTGTAGTGTTGCTACTTTTTTTTTTGGGAATGTTTTTATTTTTTAAATCTTTTGCTCGTTCCACAGGCACTCAGAGAACTGCTTTTTGAAGTTTTATTCTTTTTTGCCGTATGTTCATGTGTCATTGAGAGTGCTTTTATATTTTTTTTAGTTGAGGATTTAATTATGTTTCAATTGAATTCATTTTCTGTGTTTTAAATTGGTTTTTATGTATATTTATGTGTTCAGGATGGGGTTTTTAAATTTTAAAGCGTTCTGTAACTGGTTTTTTTTCTTTCTTTTTTAAATTCTCTCATTTTTTTCGTCAAAGCAATAGCGTGGGTGAGTTGAAGTCGCGATTTGGCACTTAGAGAGACGCTGAGTCGTTGTTTTCATTTCCGATCCTATGGGCTGTCCAAGATGGCTAACCTTGTTGAAGGGGGCGAGAATCGTGACATTGCGCTTCTTTTCGTACAGTGCTGGACTCTTGTCCAATCAGGGGTCAAGCGATTTCGTCATCATGACATTGCTCGACCTCCCTACTTAAGAGAGCACGCGGAAAATATCGGGGCTTTTTTGGGGGGTTCCTACAGGTTCATGTTTCATCCCACCGTACATCTGGGTCAATTTGACCTCTCTCGGCAGATTGCCATTGCGGCTGCCTGGTTTTTTTTTAAAGGCTGAAGGAATGATGTCAATCTGTAAAAATCGAAGCTGAATTTTCCCTAACGATTCCTGGATTGAGGCCAGGGACTGAGGAGTGATGCAGGCGTGAGAGGAGAACAGTATTTTCGAGATCAACTCCATATTTTGGCATGCGGCCACGTCAATCCATGGAAGAGCCATCAGGATCTGCCTCCAGACGCATGACCAATTTTTGGGCATACTAGGTCTACTGTTGATCGGAAACCTGAGCGGATGAAAGATGACGAGAGATGAAGGGCCGTGACGGGGTCAGCCGACCCGAAAGATAAGTCTTACGTGCATGTTTTCCTTCTTTATTTTCTTTCTAAAGTCAAGTTAGAAGAAAAATAATTTGTTGCGCATGAACTATGTCATTTTCTTATTTGAACTCTTAAGTGCTCCAGGAATTGAAGAAGCCGCAGGAAACATAGAACTAAGGGGAAATATTCTCTGGGATGGGGTGTAAAAGGTTAACATTTAAATTGTAGGTGTTATGTTTTGAAAATCTTGGTATCAGCATAAATATGTAATCCAGAATTTCAGTATGATGACATGTGTTTAGCTTGTTTTGTTTAAAAATTTTTTTTTTCATGTGTAATGTGTGGACAGTTCAATCTGGGGTGCGAGACGTGTATTACAGATGTATGCAATTAACGTCAGCGCGGAAAATTGTTAATGTAAGCCTTTGCTTAAGATAAGAAATAAGATAAAGGGAAAGGGGTAATGATAAGATAATTAAATTAAATTTGGGAATGGACACGAAGGGGAGGGATGCGCCTCACGTCTCGGTTGAATAACGCTTTTATTTGATACTGTGTCATTTTGTTTTGCGGTATGGCCGTGCACCGTTTTCTTGTGTAATCGGAAGCATGACAATTTCTAAAAAAAAAAAAAAAAATGTGTAATAACATACTGGATTAATTATTTTGTATAGAGCACAATAATTTTAAGGTTTAACAATTTCTTCAAAATGTGTAAAAAACATACTAGATTAATTAATTCGTAATATGTGCAATCATTTTGAAGTTTGAGATTTATTTTTTGAAAAGTGTGTAAAACATATTTGATTAATTTTTACGAAATGTGTGCAATAATTTTGAATCTTCATAAAAGTGTGCAGTAGCTGGTTAGTTTAACGTATCCATATTTGTTTAATAGATTCATATTTTTATTTACAATTACTGATTTATGTTGTTACTTCACGAGTGTGACACATCCTAGCAAATCTGAGGCTTTGGTTAAAATTAAGTTCCTTTGGGTTATTGCCTAAAAATTACACAACGCACCCTACCATCCTATATTGTGTGATAACCACTTAGAGAATTGATTTCCTTAACTTTTTGATAGCTTTGCTGAATGCCTTAAGGAGTTTGATTTTGGTGAATAATTTTGATTAACTTAAGTGTTAAAAAGTTAATCACGACAAAAAAAAAAAAAGGCTTAGTAAAATCACGACACTTGCTCGATATACTTCTAAATCTAATCTAATTCTAATACACTATCTCGGAGAGCTTGGTTTACAGATTTCACAAAAATTTGGATGAAATAAAATATGAAAGCAAAATGTATTAAGATATTATCTTAGATTACAACAATGAAAGAGAAATACGTAATTAAATATTTATTTAAACAATGAAAACGATTTGAGTTGCATTGCAACAAAGAAGAGTATTGCTGTAAATTATGCCAAAAAATATATTTAAAAATTTATTAAAATTTGAGAAAATGCACGGCAACTTAATTCATATCAATGGAAAAGTATTTTTTTTTTTTTTTTTACTTGTAAAAATAATTTTTTTGTACGTTATTAAAGAAAAAAGCCAAAATTTTGCTTAATTTTTAATTAATTAAAATTTCAAAAAAAGGGACTCCAAGGTGCACATTACCGCCCTCCAAAGTATATTTCTGCCAAATTTTGTAGGTCTAGGTCCCAGTAGAGCACTAGCAAACACACACACAAACATTCTCCTTTATTATTAGTAGGAAGAGATCCTTTATTATTAGTATTAAAGAGAAGATGAAATTCACTTCTAAAAAAATGCAATTAAAAGAATTAAAGACACTAATTACCTAAAATAGCTCGAAGGTGACCTTCAAGAGTTTGAAGAATAACAGATTTTATATGGTCTACTTCTTTCCCTAAAAACTGTTCTGCAGCAGTAGCAAGAAATTCTCGTTCAGTCATGACCTTGCACTGAGCAACACCCGTCACAGTTAATGGCACACCTTGTGCAGTCTCAACATGTTCACAACGTGGACTTAATGTCATAACTTCCAAAGACAATCTATGCAAAAGATAAAACAAAGATTTAAATGATATTTTTGAGAATGCATGCGAGGTCTGCTAATATGGCAATCACAAGTTGAAAAATAATCTAAACTGTAAATCTAATGCATTGAATTTAAATAAGCTTCAATGCCTTCAAATAAGGGGTACTTTTCTGTTAGCTTGGAACCAACACTAACGTGATAAGATTGCGGCTCCATACTTATGGAAAAGTATCAAAATAAGATATATATATTTCATAATATTGCAAATTAATGAAATTACATACTTAAAATTTTTTTCACTTCAGTGATGTGATGCAATATGAAAAATTTAATCTGATTATAAATAATCTAATGAAAACTTAATGTATAAATTTTTGAAAGAAAACAAAATAATAATTTAACAAAAGAGATACTCATCTTCAATGAAGTTCGTAACATTAAAATTTGAGCTGCACACCAGTGTAGGTAAAAACTTCACAGATATTCAGAGAAAAATACATATCAGAATCAAATTTTTAAAAAAAATGTTTACTCTTTTAAATAATTTGTAACAAATTTAACAAGTCAAAGTTTAACAACAGCTACCCAGCAGGATTAGGGGTGTAGTGGAGGTGGAAAAACGCACCGAAACAACATTCCGATACTGCTTTTTTACCCCAAGAGACATAAATAAGGAAGAATGTTGAAATCATCCATAAAACAACGCAAATTTTGTCACCCATGTTGAAGCATTTCGGCACTGCTTCTAGAGCGTTCCAGAACTGTTTATTTTGAGACTACAAAACTGAACATGATCATACATTTTCATTTACTTCAATAACAGTAGGTTCCTACATCAGTAAGCAGAGTCATTCTATACATATAAACATAAAAAAAAATTAAAATTATATTACTCTTACTGGATAGATAACCTTTCTTTTTCAAAATATGACTCCGTAATGAAGAAACAAGTACATAAGTATTGAAAGCAATGAGGGATAATCAATTGCTTTTCTAAGGCTATTTTTGTAAATAAAGATAAATGATCAACTGGAATTCGAGAATCGAAATTTACATACAAAAACTTGGTTTATGTGGAGTTCACGGTACTCACTTACTTCGTTCCACTTAGGATCGCCAACTCTTTGCCACCAAGAACGGCGATGAGAGAACATTTGTTTTGGATGCGTCTAGATGTTTATAACGAGTGACAAGCGAGCATGAGCACAAATTGATCTTTTCATCGGCGTTTTGCTTATTAGGCTATATTGCGCAACGTTTTAATTGGACTGTTTTGTTCAACTCTCTGATGCGATTGGTCGATAAATTCGAATAAAACTTCGTTTGGAATTCTTTGGACTGAATATCGGTTCAGTACCGTGTATGTTATTCTGTGTGTTTTGTTTCTCAATGAATAAGCGAAGCTATGAGTATTCAGCTATGCTGAAAGCAAAGCCGCTGATGTCTTTTTAAGTTAAAAAATTTGCCCGGTACACACTTAAAATGCTGCAGGCATTGAATGCTCAATCTCTCATTTTGAGGTGATGCATGCGAAAGAGAGCAATAAAAATCGCACTGCACATTCAAAACAGTATTTGGCAAGGCTCATGAAATTGAACCAAGAAAAATTGGCGAGAAACAGGTGGGTACCGTAAACTCCACATTTACCCAAAACTTTAGATGATAAATTTTATTGAAATAACATTTTGAAGTAAACACACATCTGGTATTTCACAAATTATACAAAATCTTTTAACTGTTACCTATGTCAAGCAGATGGTTATGTCAGTGAATGGTTGTTTTCATACAATTTTCAAAAAATTATGAAAACATTTTTCTTCCCCTTAAAATAGAACTACCTTTTAAATGGAGCCGCTCATTAAAACATATAACTAATTGTTAACATATAACTAACACATCTCACTGTTGATTTAAGATAAGCATCTGAAGTCATTTTCAGTAAAAGATATGAAAATAGTCTAAGAATTTGTTATTTATACATGTAATTTGGTTGGGGTAAGACTTAAGTTTGATGTGCGGTTTCCCGCCAAGTTGGCAAAAATCACACCAACTATGAAATACTCGCCAAAAGTCTGCCATATTTTCATTAAAGGGTTGCAATAAAATAACTAACGTGCACCACATTTGGCGAGAAATCTCCAGAAAAAATTCAACTTTGGCGAACGCACATTAAACTTAAGTCTAGCCTTTGGTTGTTAATAGAAGTGTATTTATTATTGCACAATAAAACTTAGCCTACCTTTGAACATCAGTAACCATCCACCATGCCCAAGCCCATCCACCAACAACCATTTTTTTACCTGTATTTCCGCAGCAACCACCTAGATAAGAAAATTAATTTTTACTGAAAGTTAAACATAATTAATGAATATTTTATAAGAATTATCATATAGAAATGTTAGTATTAACAGATGGTTGTAATGTACCGGCTGATTTCCAAATTAAAGTAATATAAAGAAGATGAATGCACCCTCACTTTAAGAAAATGTAAACAAAATCACAATATATTATCCTATACAAAGCATATGTTCGTAAGACAGATCTTCAATTTTTAAGGGACAAACGAACAACTAAAACACGTATTCATCAAACAGAATATGAATGAAAGTCATTATTATCGTTTACCTGATACAATAAGGGCTTCATTTGGCCCCACTGTTTGAACATTCCCCATTTTTTGGCAGCTCCAGAAAACTAATTTGAGAATATAACCATCATAAGTGATGGTTTAAAAAATAATTCATAATAGACGTATAAAGAAATTCCAGCAAAAGTATTTATAACATTTGTATAAATACCGCGTCGACTAGCCTTTACGTACGAAAAAAGCACATTTTCTAAACTAACCGGCTTTGAACTTCTCTTTGTTTTTTTTACGAAACAAAAACCTCTTCCTCTGACATATTGCCACAACAGTTACAGTTAAAGCAAGCCCTCCTCTTAAAAATGTTTTTATAAAGGAATTTAAAACAAATATTTTTTCATCTTTTTCAATTTTTACTCCATTTTTTAATTTTTAACTTTTTATATTTTTTATGATAGAAATCAATGAAAAATATTGTTGCCAATAGTTTCAATAATTTTCGGGCTTAATGAATAAACCACAGAGAAAGAAATAAACTATCTGAGTAACTGAAAACACATTTCTATTTTTATTAATCTGCTTATCTACAGATGCATAAGCAATGCAGAAATAAAGTTTTTTTTTAGTTTACTGAGTGTACATTTTTAGATACTTTGGCAATAAAGCCCAGTATTGCAGATTTTTCCTACGGGCGTCCGGCATAAAAACCAATCCCACTATAGGCGCCTATGGGAATGTCTTTCAGCACGCCAAGTTGATTATTGTACCTGCTAGGTTTTCCGTGTTTACTTTGATTGGCGCGAAACTGAGTTTTTCTTCATCGTATTTTGAAAATCTTCCATCTTTATTTACAATTAACAACTAATAACAAGTTATTTTCAACTTTAAGACACTCAAGAAGGAATTCATTCTACTTTAAGTCACACACATACACACAGAAAAAACTACAAAGTAGAAATGTTTACATTCTTATAACAGATTGCATCTCTCGGTCGTCGTCGAAAGAGAAAAACTTTACAAAGCATTTCTCGCCAAAAAAGCGAAATATCGCCAAATATTGGTATCGAAAACACTCCCCATAGGCGTCTATAGTGGGATTGGTTTTTATGCGGGCGTCCGAAATGAGTGAGTTCCGAGTGAGTTCAACCAACAATATCAAAAAAAAAAAAAAAAAAAGAGGGAAAAATTCTAAATTTATTTTTCTCTTGAAGCAACTTTAAAAATATTTTAAAAACATTTAATGAAAAATAATTCTAAAAATCATTTGTTTTTGTAGTAGTGATGGAAGTTTGAAATTTCATAAGTCCAGACGATTTTCTTACATTTTTTTTTCTCCAACTCGTATTGTCGTATTTTGTTTCAAAAATTTTTTCAACAATGTTATGTGTGATATAAATCATTAAAATAATAAAGCAAGAAAAGAGGCCTTTTTAATTGATTAATAAAAAAATGCAATAAATTTCCTTAAAATTCGTATCTTTAAAATTCTGAATATTTGGTGATATTTATGGAATAACGGAAAACTTTGATTTTTAGCCCAGAATAGTTTGTTAATCATTCATTTGTTTCAAAAAGAATGCACAGAGAAGAATATCACTGCTCATTTCTTTCAGATCCAGTTGAAATAAGAAGAATTATAGAAGCAATAAAGACGGCAAAGGAGATTTTACATTTATCTCTTCAAATTCAGACGAGTTTGATGGAAAGTTCTCCAGATGAAGAGACAGCTATCAAAGCTTTCAAGGCTTTCTTGGATCTTCCAGTGTCAACATTAGCTTTACAATATTCGCCTCACTTTTTATCAACAATTTTATACTTTAAAAAGTCATCAGAATGCTCTTTAAGAATTAAAAGCATGGCTAATAAGTGTTTCACAAAGTATTCTGCAACTTTTTCGTCATTTGCTGATCATAAAAGTGTTCCCAGCTTCATTTCTTTCTATAAGTCAGAAGTGAAAAGAAGCATTCTAAATTCTTCTACAGACTGTATCTTTGAACAAAACTATGGTAAAAAAAAATTTTCTCGTAATTTTGTGACCTACCTTTAATGCATATTTTGTATATATGGAAAACTCATTAATACTTATTGAAGTGTACAAAAGCATCTGACTATTACAAATTGCTTGCAAGTTTCGCAAAGCTTACCATAATGATTTTGACTCTAAAACTGTTTTTAGGTGGGTTTTTTTGTAGTATGATGTATGTGAACCTATGTAAACCTATTGAACTTATATATATGTAATGCGCAGTCATACTCATTATAACGGTGTTTTCATGGTTTCTTTTGGATTATAAAAGCTTTTGAATTATTTTACTATCTTAACAAAATTTTAGCATTGTAATATAAAATGTTGTAGCATTTTGTCATCGAATTGTTTCTTTATTTTACTATCCATTTTGCATAGTTAAGTTACATTATTACATTAATATATTCTAGAGAGTTTTTTAATTTTTTTTCAACACACTTTTAATAAGGGAAAAACGATTTAACTAAAATCAATTAAAATTATAGGAGGAATAATTCAAAAGATAGTTTATAAGAGTAAACTTAAACATTTTGCCTGAAAAATCTAGTTTTTTTCCCTTTCGATTAATTGGTTATTTTGTAAATACGACATTTAAAGGCTTACTTATAAAAAATTATTTGGCATAACAGAAACTTAGCGTGTGTAATATAAGCTTGTGTAAAGAAGCATAGATGTTACAGTAAGATTAACCGTACTATCTCTACTAATAATAAAGAAGGATGTGTGTGTCTGTGTTGGCGCTCTACAGGGCAGACCACTGGGCCCAGAGCTACGAAATTTGACACAAATATACTTTGGAGGGTGGGAATGTGCACCTCGGAGCCCTTTTTTGAAATTTTAAATAATTAAAAATTACGCGAAATTTCGGCGTTTTTCCTTAGTAACTTCCAAAAATATTACAGCACAATAATAATTTTTAAGCTATCTGAAAGTACAAAAATTACCTTTCCAATGACATCAATTAAGTTGTACGATTTTTTCTCTAATTTTAATAAATTTTTAAAACTATTTATTATTTTATAACTATTTTTTGGCATAATTTACAACAATACTTTCATTGTTGCAAC
Source organism: Araneus ventricosus (assembly GCA_013235015.1). NCBI lineage: Eukaryota > Metazoa > Arthropoda > Arachnida > Araneae > Araneidae > Araneus > Araneus ventricosus. The sequence continues at coordinate 139,286 of BGPR01002521.1, read as the reverse complement.
GCAATTCAAACCGTTTTCATTGTTTAAACAAACATTTATTTGCATGTTTCTCTATCATTGTTGAAAGCTAATGTAATATCTTAATGTTTAATGCTATGTTTTAATCAGCATATTTTCATTCAGCTAACATGCGGTAAAATGTGTCGCGTCATTTTAAAGTTAAAATCAAAATCATATTTTACTAGAGGAATAAGAGTGAAGCTGATGCCGACAATGTGCAATTTGATGTTGCATGACAGATGACACAGCCAGTCACTTGACTCTATTATGAACGTTCATGCAGACAACGAACAGAACAGGTGCAAAGCTGCTGAAAGAACATGGGTTAAATGTCTATCATAATTTGAAATTTAGATATTTTTTCTCCCTGTATCCTTTCTTAATTTTAAGTTTACCTGATCATTCTGTGTATCATCAGGAAAATACTGTACTGCCCACTAATTCTCAGTTCCTGAAATTCACATGCAGATCCTCATTTCTATGATTATGCCAACTAAATTTATTTGATCTTCTGCATCTTTTAAAAATTAATTACTTTATGAAAGTACTAAACGACATGAAATTAGAAATACTAAAACTTCAAAATTGCCGTAACCTTAAATTTACATTAGATCATCTATTCTAAACCTGTCCTACTTGGTTCTTCAGAGGCAAGAGGAATGGCGAAAGATTAGGCATAGAGATATGGAAAAAATTCTTTTTTTTTTTAAATTTGAAAAATTAATTAATGAAACAATGTTAGGGAAAAGAAAATTCTTTTAAAATATAAAATGTATCCTCAAAAACAGTTAAATACATTCCGTAGAATAAGGCGAGATTGTGTAAATGCGATTCTTCAAAATCTAAGATCTGCTTTTTATCGTAGTCTTTAAAGGTTTAGCATTTTTTTCGAATGCAAATTATTTACACAAGTCTCTACTTTTATAAGTATTAACAAAAATACAATTAAATGTCTTCTTTTATCAGTATTAACAAAATTGCAATTAAATTTCATTTGCTGTTATTGATATTTTTGGAGGTATTATGAATGGAGTTCCAAAATGATAATAAAAAAATGAAAATCCTCGTGATAAATACGCCGAAAAACGTTATACAAATAAGAGATATTCTTTAAATTTTTATAACTTTAACCGTTTGGCTAGAATCGTTGGAAAAATTTGGAACGGAACCATTAACCCTTTCTTGGTTGGCGTCGCATGTCACGCGAAGCAGAGAAAAGTTGTATCGTTGAAAATGATTTCGTCGCTACTTTTTTTTTTGCTGTTGCTATTTTCTTGACATTGTAAGAAATAAAATAATCGGCAATAAATGATTTTAATGTGATTTTTATTCTCTGATAGTCAGGAAAGTTTGTAAAGCTGTTTTCATGGTAAGGTCGTAAAACCATTTAAAAAAGCAATTTTTACATACCGTATATATTTCTTTTTATGCAGATATTTATCTTAAATACCTCAAAACAATAGATTTGAAAAATATATTATCAGAGAGTATTTTGTTTTAATTTAAAACTTGGGTGTATTGCAGGGTAAATTGGAGATCAATGAATGGGATATCGCCTATATGACCACAAGTAGGTCAAGCAAAAACTTCTTACTGACAAAAATATTTTGCATTTTCGAATTCAGGATAGAACATATATTAATTTTTAGCAATTGAAAAAAAAATTTGGGGGGGTTTGTAAATTAGACAAAAAATCCGACCAAGAAGGGGCTAAAACGGTCATCATCTTTCAATCAATGAAACTGAATCATTAAATCGACACATATACGTTAAATCCTTACATATACGTCGTTTTTAACGACTTCAAAGAACATTCATGCTAAAACCGAAGAAAATCGAACTACGCATTTGGTTATGACAGCGTAACAAACAAATTTACAAACACACGAAATGCCGTACGGTCGAGTTAAAACAGGACCTCACGTTGCTCAGTCGACAGTTAAAGTCAGCAGTTTCTCGGGCTGCCATCTATTGGCGTCATGAACTACTAGCTTTCATTGTTAGGCAGTAAAGTACATATTTTTCAAAAAAAACATGTTGGACATACTCACCACACTTGTCACAATTTCGCTCCACTTTACAGCAGGGGTTCCCAAACTTTTTTCGCTCACGTACCCCTTCATCAATCTTTTTATTTTCGCGTACCCCCTGCTGTCATATCCACCATCCGTCTATCCAAAGAAGATTTTATCAATAATGTTAATGGATTGGGTAAGCTTAAGGGCCAAATGACTCGGAATAATAATACTTGCGGGACTTATTTTTGATTTCACATTTTATTCTATTTTTACAGTAGTATTAGTTCAATGACATTACAAATGAAAGGAATCTATATATTTAAAATAATTTGGTAAAAAATTCTGCACCGAGTCCGCCAGCCTCAACCACCCGACGGATTTCGACTATTTGTTTTTTAATTGAAATGTTATGACGTCTAGAAATGTCATCATGGGTTGCCTGCCCCCCCCACCACCCACCATTTTTGAACGAAATAGAAAAAACACTTCCCCACCATACATTCTCTATATGTTTTTACGATTTCGTTCGAAAATGGGGGTTGGTGGGGGGCAGACGACATTTGATGACATATCTAGACATCATAAGCTTTCATCTGAAATCAAAATTGTCAAAATCCGTCGGGTGGTTGTTGCTGGCGAACTGTCCAAAAGTCCCCATAGAGAATGTACAGTAGGAAGGAGTTTTTTTCGATTTAGTTCAAAGATGGGGGGGGGGGTCCGGCGACCCTTGATAAGACATATCTAGACGTCATAAGCTTTCATATAAAATAAAAATCGTCGAAAACGGTTTGGTGGTTAGGGCTGGGGAATTTCTGCAAGGTTTGTCGGGGTTCTAATGAGTATAACACATCAATCACTCGCAATCGGAAGGCATCATGGTGGGGCACAAGGTATTCCATTTTTAACAAATTCTTTTATTAAGATGCTTGAAAAACTGTAAATTAGATTAACGCTTAAAAACAGGTTAAAACAAGATTAAATATAGATGCAGTAAATGCAAAAGTAATGCAGTAAATACAACGTGATGAATTAATCGATTGGTTTAGGTTTAATGGCACAAGGGCCAATTTGGCCATACTGCGCCAAATGTTCGTTGTTTTAAAATCAAATAAAAAAATTTAAAAAATGTTGTAATTGAAAAAACTAAATGAATTTGAAAAATTGCACATCATCACATTTCTTTAAAAAAGTAAAAACATTGTCACAAGGCTTGATCCCCAAGATGTCAATTATATCAATGATATGTGCTCCAAAGTGAGCTTGTCTTTTTTGGGTATAAAAGTTTTTGCATTGACATAAAATATGCTCAACACTTAAAATACAGTTGCACCTGTTACATATAGGGGCTGGATCAGAGTTTTAAAGGTGGCGATGAGTTGAAAACGTATGTCCTACTCTTAGCCTTGACAAAATGACATCGTGTTTCCTAATAGTGAGGTTTCCAAAATCTTTGATTGAAGGCTGGATTTTATAAAGTTTATTGTTTGTCTGTTCGTCCCACATTCTTTGCCATACTCGATGTTGAGATAGCTTAACGGCCTGCAAGGCATCAGTCAAAGGCACAAACGCTTCTCGAGATTTATTAGAACTCTTTGCGGCCTTATCCGTACGCTCATTTTCAGGAATTCCTACGTGTCCAGGAATCCAACAGTATTTGATTTTGATATTTTTGAGTGTATGATGGAGCTCAAAACATTTCATCACTAAAGGATGTTCATTATATTTAGCACTTTTTAAGGCATTAATGCACTCCTAGAATCTGTATAAATAATGGCTTTTATAAAATTCAATGTAGTAATTCTCAAAAGCTTCAAGTAGATTGCATAGAGTTCAGATGTGCAAACAGAGCATAAAGGGTGAAGTGTCTCAGCGTTTGTGAAATCTGGAAAAACAGCATCCGAACCGACATGATTGTCAGATTTCGAACCGTCAGTGTATATAGGGACATAATCAGAGTAGCGTTGCCTGTGGTCATAGAAATATTGCTGAAATACTATATCCGATGTACTTCCCAGATAGCACGTAAGTTTGCAGCAAGTTTGATTTTGACTTGATATTCCCTTGTCATGGCAAAATTTGACGCGTCTAACTTGAAACGAACTTGTAGCAAGTTCGCTGTGACAACTAGCGCCACTCTCGCTTGCAACGCATTTCCTACAAGTTCTACGTGACAAATAGCGCCACCTCCCTTGCAAATCAAACTTGCTGCAAGTTTACAAAACAAGCTTCCTGCAACGATAGCACAATAAAGAGATAATTATCTTTGTCTCTGTTTTAAAAAAACATCCGATTTTTAATAGCATCTCCTAGACCGCCCTTCTTTTTATTAATTCAATAAATCAATGATAATTTGTGAAAAAATAACTTTTTTATAAAAAAAAATTTGAAACATTTTCCAACTTTTTACTAAATATATCACTCGCACTTTAAAGAAAACTATATCGCCTTTTTCTTAATGTTGAAATTTTAACGTTTATAAACAAAATTAAATCTAAAAAACAGTCAGTGTTTGTTGAAAAATAATAACTAGACATTTTGTCCCATTTTAAAGTAATTACTTTTGAACTCTAATTTCATAATTTATTCTACTAGCAAGACGTAGTTATTAGCGAAAATCGCTCTCTCTCTCTCTCTGACTTCAAATCATATTTTCAACTAAAAAAATTAATGAAATCAAGAAAAAAGTTTAAAATAAATCGTATACGAATCGAATCGAACGATGTATTAGCGAAATCTATCTTCTCCTCTCGTGTTTCAGCTGGCCGAGTGGTATCGACGTTTGGCTACTAAGCGGTAGGTCGCTAGTTCTATCCCGGGTTGTGTTCATACTCTGTTTTTGCTATAATTTGCAATGAGTTTGCACGGCAAGCTTGCTGCAAGTTCGTTTCATGCTGACTTCGAAGCTTTCGTTAACTTGCTGCAAGCTTGCACTCTTGTCATGACAAATTTGTGGCAAGCTTGCACTCTCGTCATGACAAATTTGTGGCAAGCTGGCTGCAAACTAAAATTGCTATCTGGGTTGGTTTAAAGAAGTGTAAAAAAATCGTCAATAAAATCAAGTTGTGTCTCCTGCCAAACAGGGGGATCTTCAGCATTTGAGACAATTGGAAAGTCTTCAATTTCAAAGTACCTCAAGATTTCCCCAATTCTGAAGCCAAAAGTTGGGATAAAAGACAGTCTGACTGAAAATAAAGACCCAAAAATAGGGTTTATAACCTAATAATGTTGAGGATGAGATTCATCGCTCTTAATTTTATAAAAGTACGAGAGAGATGTTCTGTGGCGTCGAAGTTCTAAAGATGGTTCACCACTTATGACATGAAGACTAGGGATTGGGGTAGTCCTAAATGCTCCAGTAGATATACGAAGTCCTTGGTGATGGACCGAGTCTAACATTTTTTAAAATAGACTTGGCAGCTGAGCCGTATACTGGCACTCCATAGTCCAGCTTCGAGCGAACAAGAGATCTATAGATCCTCATCAACGAAACTTTGTCCGCACCCCAAGAGGTGTTCGACAAGACTTTCATGATGTTTAAGGTCTGAATGCATTTTGTTTTTAAGTGTTTGATATGTGAACGAAATGTTAGGTTTGTATCAAATACAATTCCTAAAAATTTAGTCTCCTGGACAATATGAATAGGTGACCCATTTAACTGGCAATCTGGATCTGGATATAATCCTCGCCTTCTACAAAGATTTTCATCCCTAATGTCAAACCAAAAACAGAGAGAGTAGTTTTGAATAATTAAAACAAAAGTACGATGTTATATAACATTAGAGAAAAGTAAGAATAAATATTTTATATACCAGAAGGGACGGATGTTGACGCGGCAGTGTTTGCGGAGAGTCACGGTACAGACCGTCGTTGAAGGGGTGTGAAAAGGATATCGAGTAACAAGTTTCGCGCTCAAATTGGCTGTTGCCAGGGAAGTGTAGTACATTGGGAACGATGAAGATTAAATGGAAGAGCGATAACGATAGAAAGCGTAGAGAAATAGTGAAAGAAATCAGTAAAATATGAAAAAACCAGTGAAAAATGTCTAAAAAATGCGTTTTCGAGGTAAAATATCAGACATTATCAACTTTAGTAATTTTACATCGGAAACGCATCTTTTAGGTCTGTACCCTGACCCTCCGCAAACACTGCCAAGTCAACATCCGTCCCTTCTGGTACGTAAAATATTTATTCTTACTTTTCTCTAATGTTATATAACATCGCACATTTGTTTTAATTATTCAAAACTACTCTCTCTGTGTTTGGTTTGACATTAGGGATGAAAATCAGTGTTTTAGGCCTTACGGCATAACTGATTGCAAGAAAATGTCAAACTTTTTATATTTTAGTAATTCACAATATTTTATACCTTCATCCCCTGAAGAAACGTCATTGTGCTTTAATTGCCTTTTTTATGTTTTATATTCTTTCATTTTACACTGTAAAAAATATCCGTTTTTTTCCCGGACTTTTTCGTATATTTGACGGTTTAAAGCTGTTTTGTTGACAAAACGGTTTTTCACCGTTTTTCGCTCCAGCCATAAACGGTTTAAAACCGTCAGTTCAAATTCTATTTTTCGTCATACAGTATTGCTTTCCGTACGATAACTTTCCCTTTTCTTAAATGTAATTTTATTGCATTCATTTCATGTTTTTTAATAGGGTTCCATCTCCGTAACCTTAAAACACGTGTTCTGACAATAGTTGATTTTTACACCACTAGGTGGCGCCACTAGAGCTATAGTGACTTTAAAACTCAAATAGATTATTTTTACTTGATTTTATGAAGTCTCCGGTGGTCTGGTGGTTAGAGCGACTGCCTTTTATTTCTATGAACGCGGTTTCGATCCCCGGCTCGGAGGAGTTAGAAGTTTTGTCACCATCTTGCATCGAAATCGTCCAAGTAAGTTCAATTAAAAATTATATTAATTAAACTAATTGAAATTAATAATTAAGCCTTGATTAATTAATATTCCTAATTGATAATACACATCAGCACATTTCAACTCGAACAGAAGGAGAAAAACAACTCAACTCAGTCGATGACGTCACTTATTTCGATAACTTAATTTTTACGGAGTAAACTTGATTTCATACGGTAAAAAACCGTTGTGACTACGGATTTACTTCGTAACTTTTACGGGAAAAAATTGTTCCTGTATGGTAAAAAACCGTTGTGCCTACGGATTTACTTCGTAACTTTTACGGTTTTGCACAACCAACCCAGCTGCCAGTTTAAAACCGTAAATTTTACGGGATTTTTTTTACAGTGTACGATTTATAATCTATCTACCACACCGCTTTTGGAATTGCAGCTTTTAGCGCATTCATTGCGCATGTGATATATATATATATATATGTAATAATCTCACTTAATTTTATTTCAAATTCTAATTTAGATATTTTAAAGTGTTAATGTATTCCAAAATCACTTTTCTTAAACTCTAGTTTCGTTCTATTTCCCGCTCTGAAGGTATATTAAATCTCGCGTTTTGACATATTTATTGCTAAAAGAATATTCTAATTGCTTCCACACGCCAACATAAATCGCGAATTCTTTTCCAGACTTTTCCCTAAAACATTTACGTAATATAATAAAAATAGCTATTATTACCTTCACTTCGATCACATGTCTATCTGTTAAATCCCTACCTGAGAAAAAGCAGGGATCTTCTGTTCACTTTTGGCTAAAAACTTAAAGCATGATGTACGTACATTTCGTCACTCTCCCATAATAAAATGAAAATTAGAATTACTCGGCCTGTTTAATCATTTAACGACTACAACAGCGAATACATTTTATATATATACTAGCAGAACGCGCACGGCGTTGCCCGTGGAATCAGGACTTCAAAAACATGAAAAAAAAATCGCCCACAATGACACGAAAAAGTTTTGAAACAAAATCAAAACAAAAGATACACATTGATTTTCCCGCGATAATGACATGTAGAAAAGCAGTACAGAGTACGTTATTCCAAAACAATAATAAAAAAAAATTGCAACGTGAAAATCTTTAATATACAGCAATGGTGTATCTAAGTTATGCTGATGCAATACAGTCTCAAACCACAGTACCGTGACGTTTCAAGGTCACGACAGTACCCCCTCCGTCACCCCCCTGGAGCTTGCGTGAAAAGCTATGGCACATTTTACGCAGATGGTAAAGAAACTCTTTTAGCTCATCACGAAAAAAATTCTCTCATAATTCCGCGAATTACGTTAGAAGTTCAAAGCCAACTTATCACCCATGTCAGAATCTTCCAGCACTGCTTAATTTACGACTAAACCCTTGCGTCCAACGAAATGATTTCAAATTATTCCTAGCAAAACATGCTAAAAATTGAGGAGAGAATAATTCCAACAGATGGCGCTAGCCGTAGCCAGGGAGAAACTCACCGTTCCGGAGAAAGAACTTCATTCGAAAATAATTTAACCCTTTACGAAAAAAAATTATTAAAAACGAACAGACAAAGATATTTTAACCGTTCTTGTTTTAAATGAGAGATAAATACCTCTGTTGTTACCATAAAAAAAACTGAAAATCATAGGTTTATTAGAACGTTGGATGCGAGGGAAAAAACATTGACAGTTAAAAATATAAGGAGAAAGTGACAATTTTTAAAAAAATTCTCAAAATTCAGTAAATTACGTTAGAAATTCAAAACTAACTTCATTAGAACGGAAATCGCATGCTCTTTCCGATGGTGTATATATTTTTATCGTAAACTTATTCGTAACTATTCTATTGAGAAATTAGTGCGAAAAATCAACCAAAACATTAAATAAAAAAATTCTAGATTAAAATTTAAAATTTCGGCTTCGAGGTGCATTCAGTCACCATTACGACTACCTGTGTGCCAAATTCCATGGCTGTAAGTGCGATAGATTCGTCTGGACATCGCAGACAAACACACACGCACGCACACAAACATTGCCTTTTATAAGTACTAGCAGTACGCGCACGGCGATGCCCGTGGAATCAGGACTTCAACAAAATTTTAAAAAAATCGCCCACAATGACACGAAAAAGTTTTCAAAACAAAAGATACACATTATAGATTTTCCCGCTTATTTTTTCCGCGATAATAACATGTAGAAAAACAGTACAGAGTACATTAATCCAAAACAATATAAAAAAATTGTTGCCCGTGGAATCAGGACTTCAACAAAATGAAAAAAAATTCTTAGAACATGACAAAAAGCTCCGAAGGTTATGACGTCACCTGACCCTTCATCCAATCAAATTGAAAGCTGCGTTCCGGAAGACTGTCGCTAAAGAAATTTCACTCGACAAAAATAACTTTCATCTGCCCAGGAATAATTTAATTTTAAAAAAACGGGAAAAGATATTTTAACCGTTCTTGTTTTAAATCAGAGAGAACCGTTCTAGTTATAAGCTGAAAAAAATTGAAAATAATGGTGTTATTAGAAAGTCGGATGCAACAAATTTAAAAACAAAACTAACATTTACATGGTGAAACTGACTATTTTTTAAAAAATTCTCAAAATTCAGTAAATTACGTTAGAAATTCAAAACTAACTTCATTAGAACGGAAATCGCGCGCTCTTTCCGATGGTCTATCTATTTTTGTCGTACAATTATTCGAAACCATTCTATTGAGAAATTAGTGCGAAAAATCAACCAAAACAACACAAAACATTAAATAAAAAAATTTCTAGATTAAAATTTAAAATTTCGGCTTCGAGGTGCATTCAGTCACCATTACGACTACCTGTGTACCAAATTTCATGGCTGTAAGTGCAATAGATTCGTCTGGACATCGCAGACAAACACACACACACACACACACGCACGCACACAAACATTGCCTTTTATAAGTATAGATAGATAAATATTTCAAAATTCAGCTATACACATATACCTGAGAAACTTATTTATCGAAAAAATCTAATATTTTCGCTTTCTTATTCATTTTTTAAACTGTTAAGTCAACTAACAAGGTTTGCATAGAGACTAACGCACGAAAATGATCATAATTTGTGGATGGAAGGCTTGAAAAAAATGCCCGAATGGACTCAACTGATTAAAGAGGTTCCTCGGATGTCAATAAAAATTGCGATGGATATCTGCGTCATCATCATCGTCCTCTTTATCATCATTTTCCATTTCGTCTGTGATTTCGGACGGAATATCTAACTCTTTCCAAAAACATAAGATCATCATCCGCTGTTAAAGATTACTCCACGTTAATTCCAGACATTTTGCCCCTTTTTTTCTTCAAGCTCAGTTAAAGACTTTTGAAGGCTCAAAACACATTCTTCAGCATATGAAACATCGTCATTTTTGAAATTTTCGTCATTACCAGTTTGCTTATCTTCCATGAAATATTGTTACAGAGAAAGAAAAGGGTGTTGAGATTTTTTAAAAAACATTGTTGTACAGGGGTTTGTTGGTGTACAGAATATTGAGGGGATATTAACATTATGTTCTATGCAATTCATCGGGACCACAACATTGTATTGTTGTAGAGGGATATATCGTTGCATCGAATATCGTTGAAGCGGAAGTTTACTGCATATATGTACTATATATATAGTAGCAGTACGCGTACGGCGTTTCCCGTGGGATCAGGACTTCAACAAAATGAAAAAAAAAACCTCCCACAATGATATGAAAAAGTTTTGAAAACAAAATCAAAACAAATGATACACATTATTGATTTTCCAGCTTATTTTTTTCGCGATAATGACATTTTATTTGTAGAAAAGTTAATCCAAAACAATATTAAAAAATTGCAACGTGAAAATCATTATTATACTGCAAGCAAAGTGTGCGAGACGAATAAATTCGTTAAGATACTGCCGAAAATAATAATCAAAGTCATTCAATTGAAGGTTATGACGTCATCTGCGCTCTGCACCGTCAGCCAATCAAATTACTTGCAACGTTCCGGAAAAGTGTCGTGGGAGGAAGCTGTCTAGAAGAAAATAACTTTCAACTGACTGACCAGGAAAAAATTAATTAAAAAAAAACGGGAAAAGATATTTTAACCGTTCTTGTTTTAAATCCGACAGAACCGTTGCAGTTATAAGGTTGAAAAAATTGAAAATAATTGTGTTATTAGAGTGTTCGACGCAGCAAATTTAAGAACAAAAATAAAATTTCGATGGCAAAACTAACTATTTTTTTAAAAATTTCTCCAAATTCAGTAAATTACATTAGAAATTAAAAACTAACTGCATTAGAACGGAAATCGTGTGCTCTTTTCGATGGTGTGTCTACTTTTTTCGTACAATTATTCAAAACCATTCTATTGAGAAATTAGTGCGAAAAATAAATTAAAACAATACAAAGCATTAAATAAAAAATTTTCTAGATTAGATTTTAAAATTCCGGCTTCGAGGTGTATTGAGTCACCATTAAGACCACCAGTGTGCCAAATTTCAAGGCTGTAAGGGTGATAGATTCATTTGGACATCGCACTCACACGCACACACATACACACAAGTATTGCCTTTTATAAGTATAGATATAATAACGCTTTTTCCCATGTTATCTTGTGAAAACTATAACTGAAGCAATTTTTAAATTTTAACCAGCATGGTATATGTTGTAAAGATAGTGAAAACCTCGGTCGAGTTCATAGATGGGCTATCCAGCTCAAAGGGGGTTGAAATGGTGGGGGTAGAAATTTTCATTTTCCCATAATTCCTTTACTTATTCCCATTATTCCTTATTCTTATTAAAATAGAAAGAAAATTCAAATTAGGGAAATTATCGCCTTATTTTAGCGAACAATTTTTGTATTTAAACTTTTTCGATAGTTGAAATTGCTTAGAAGTTATGAACTGAAAAGTGATTTTCCCACTTCCTCTCCTCCCCCCTAACTTAAATTATCTTCGAACCTATGCATGTTGATGTTACCCCTTGTTGGAAAGCTCTCGTCATTTGCAGTCTCTTCCACCTGCTTTCATTTTATCAGCTATAATCCTTATGAAAATAAAGGGCGAAATGTTCCTTTCCTTATATCTCCGGATCAAAGGATCCGCATCCTTTGCCTTCCGGCTTGCCGACAGGGATTTTTTTTAATTTTGGAATATTTTATGCACATTTATTCACCAATGATTGAATCACACCCTTTTGACAGTAGTATTTGTCACTGGTATTTGTGATTTTTTGATATTGCTTAGTAAATAACAGTTCATCAAATATTTGTCATCCCTAACCTTTAGCAGCCTCACAGAAGCGTCGAAATTTCATTTGGTACCGATAGTTTGTTACTTGTCATGTGACCGTGAATTGATCCCATTTCGTGGCAAAAAGAGAAAAAAGGCTGGAGGATTTTTATTTTTCATACTAAAATGCAGCCTCTAAAGCTGCTTAGTTTAAAAACAAAATAGAGATGTAACTGTATCCGTATAACAATTTACGAACTGAAACTTGGAAAATAGCAAATCACGTGACTTGTCGATTTCCTTCCTAACACGTGTCTCCTCACACATTACGACGTTCCCCTTTATCAACAGCAAACATTGCGGATGATCTGATCTGATTTTTACTTTCTCGTATACGAAGTATACAAAGAGAAAGTATTGTAATCGTCAAAAAATTCGAACTCGAGATTTTGACGAATCTACACGTTTTAGACCTTCCTGAGTCCGAAAAACACAATTTTGGAATTATGTCTGTCTGTGTGTCTGTCTGTCTGTCTGTCTGTGAACACGATAACTCGAAAACTATTAGAGCTACGGGGATGAAATTTGGTATGTGATCTTTAAACATAATTTGTAGGTTTCTATCAAATTTTGGACAAAATTCGTCAACGGGAAGTCTGTCTGTCTGCATGTTCGAGGTCATGCGAACGCTATAACTCAAAAACTTGAAAAGCCAGATGGATAAAATTTAATACACAGTTTTATCGTCATGAATGTAGGTCCGTATAAAATTTTGGGCCAAATCCGTCAAAGGGTTGACTGTCTGTCGGTCCGTATAATTTACTTTTGAAGAGAATCCATCGTCTCTACACGCATGCGTACTGCTTACCTCTGGTCCCGTAATACGGTCATCTTGGCTCACCGCCAAATTCTTCTCGAATAAAAGTGAATTAATTATGGAGTGTTTTCTTTTAATTTTTCTTTCATGCCGAAACATTTTCAAGAGTTGCATATTTGATTGCGGTTAGTTTTATTTTGTATATTTCGTAATGCATTTTTTTCTGAGTGGATTTTGCAATATTTTTACTCTGACAGAACGAGAGTAGTTGTTAAAAGCAAAGTTATAAAGTAACAAACCAAAATTAGTGTCAATTGATTGATCAGTTCGGTTTTTCATGCTTTTTTAATTTCTTAAGCACTCTGCCAATGTGCATGATATTTTCAACTACAGCTATCGGTAGTAAATTTGTAACAATCAGATCGGAGATATTGCTGGCAAGCTAAAAGGCTGCTTAGATGTGTGCAAATCTTTTAGTACCTTACATTAGATAATTGAAATTGGGTATGTGGTCTTCTAATTTATCCATGCGGTGGGAGGGGAAACAGCACCTTTTTGGGAAAGTATACGAGAAAGTTTAGGGGAGGCCACTCCCGCTGGTTAATGAACAGAAAGCTACATTATATTAATTGAATGGAAATCTACTTTCCAGAGGTACGAATTTATTGATTTTATGTAATTCTGGATAAATTTTTTGTATATATTTATTTTTTTATATGATACATTTTCATTTCTGAATCTGAGTGAGCTTGTGTCTGACTAACTTCAACATTATATTTGCATTATAATTTCCTGGCTAAAAAGGGAAATTTCTAATCACTTTTAAATTATTTCCTTGTATTTCAAAATTAGTAGGAACGTGATGCATTTCATTATTGTCATTCTGAAGACAGTATATAAATTATGTCATAGAAAGATACTGTGTCTCCATGTGAAAAGTGATAGTATTCTATTTCAATACACTGAATAGACAAACGATAATCTTTTGTTCTTTTATTTAATATTTAATGCTATAAGTAAATATGAAGATTCAAAGTTTACATATAAAATATGTACTTGTTTGATATAATTTTAATTGGAGATAGTTTCAATCATTTTGCAGATATAGGATAATGTATTTCCAGTGCCTTTACGCTTATTCCAGTTCTTTTGCGCTGGAAATGAGGAATTTAAAAAAAAATTATTCTAAGTTGAGTAGATTTTTGCCATTAAAAATTTCTAAAGAAATTTCTTTGTTTCTTTCATTCTTTAATTTCTTTGGGATATCATATTTTGCTCGGAAGTGAGCTGGAACATTTTTTCTTTTAAATTGTGAAATTGTCCTTTGCGATATAATTCTTTTTTCGATAATGAAATATTTTCACACTCTTCGAATGTTACATACTCGAAAACATTTTTAGGAAATTAAAAATTGTGGTTCAAAATAATCCAGATTATTAGGGGAAGAGGAGAATGTTCTCCCATGTGGATTGGGATGTGGAAAATCCACGAGCATCCATATTATTCTGGAACTAGAAATCCAGTGCTTAGAAGTCAGCATTCTACATGAGAATCAGCATCTCTACTCTATTTTTTTTACATGCTTTAATGTAAAGTGAAGCATAAGATTTAGTTTACTTAAATGGACTTCACACAATTTAAGGAATTAGTTCTGTTCCTTACTACTGAAATTAAGAAGATATGAAGCTAGTATTTTCCTATAGATCTAATTATTTTTTAAATTGAGTTTTTTAGGAAGAGGAAACTTTAACATTCTGAACCAACGGGATTGATCTCCCTTAGACTTTTACGATACTTCCTAACAAAGGTGTTGACCCCGAAACTCTCCATAAAAATTGCGGACCTACGGGAATGTCTGGAACTCCATGAAAGATTGGATTATTTACATTTCCTCGTGGGCAGCGGTAATACGTGAAGACAACAAAAAAAGCTGAAATAAAATACACTAAGCGGGAATATGCGCCAACATGCAATATGTTCTTGCATCATGGTATGTTGAAAACAAAAACAAATATGTACTTAGAACACCTTTCTTTCCAACCGATTGAAACGGAAAGTGGGTCGAGATCTACAATTAAGATTAGAATATCTCATACAAACTTTTATTTATCTAAGTCATTGTGTTTAGGACTTAAGGATTCGCATGCATGCGAATATGCAGATTGACAAACAGTCAACCCTTCGATGGTACTGGTCCAAAATTTGATACGGATCTACATTCCTGATAATAAAACTGTGTACAAAATTTTATCTATCTAGCTACTTAAAGTTTTTTAGTTATCTTGTTCATATGAACACAGACAGCCAGACAGACTTCCTGTAGACAGATTTCGTCCCAAATTTGTTAGAAACCTACTCTCGGTAAAGATTGTTTTAATTTCAGCTTATGAAAGATCCTCGTTACGTTAATCCTTGTTATCACGAAAGGTCGTTTCACATTCACTCGTTGTCATTGAACGTAGTTTTCCATTTTCGACTCTCTCATGGTGAAGACAGTGAAACGGGTCCGACCTTATTTGGATGCTACAACTGTTTTGGATAGTGCTGGTAAAAAAATCCAAAAAATGCATGATTTTTTTATGGGCATAACCGGTAATAAAGATTTTCGTGTACCGAGTAGATATGTTGGGACAATGACTCGATATTTTACAGACCGTTCCTATTTGGATAAAAGTCGGTGAATGCTTATGTTTGTCCTGTTAAAATTATTTATCGTGTAGAATATTATGCTAATGGTACTTTCCGTGGAAGATATTGGAATATGTGAATTTATTTTAAATAAAGGAAATCACTTATGAAAATTCAATTTCCGTGTGTTTTCTGTGTTAAATTTTATCACAGCTCTAACGTAAGTATTTATTATGAGCCTCAATCTAAGCGGACGATAAAAGCGAAAGAATCAACCCGCAGCCGCGCGTCGATTGACGAACGCGAACTAATCTTGGGAGGAAATCTCGCCAACTTAATTCACTTTTCCGTCATCCCGGATGTGTTCAAATTTTTGGAGGTTTCGGGAAAACCCGGTTCCAAACCAGAGTTCCCATCGAGATAGCCACGCGAGACGGGTACCGTTTGAAAGCCTTAGTCCGAAAAGACTATTCGGTGGTGGTTTCGCAACTCGCACCCCTACTGTTTCCGGCACGATCCTCGTTTGAAAATGTCGAGACTCGGTCTCGGTTCCTAAGGGAGCCTGGGAATGGGTTCGAGTATCTATCGACGCAGTATTGTGCGTGCAATGTAAGGCGCTCTCTGGTGGACGCGTTCGTACCGTTCGAAAGGATTTATGCCCCTTCGAAATATCTGATTTCTGGCGAAATGTTTAAAGCCCCCAAAGATTTTTTTTTAACTCGGACGGGATTGAAAGAAAAAAAATACGCGTGGAGGGAAGGGTGGGAACGGTCGATACGAAAAGATCAAACTCTTTGCGAGTCTGTAAAAAAATATGTACGCCTCATTGTGGCCTATGTAAAAAAAAACACATCTGTACGTCTTGACAAAATAAGGAATTATCTTTAAGTGCCGCCAGACACAACATGTTTTAGGGGTCTATTCTGGTACCCCCGGTTGGGGGGGGTTCCGTTGTTAACGTGCGGATCCCACCCCAACTCCCAACCCAACCGGGGTGCCAGAATAGACCCCTTAAAGTACCCCAGACACGACAAGAAACTTCCCTCAACTAAAAATACAATGCGCAGATTACAGGGTCTTTACTGATGTACTCGTTTCGAGTTTTGTTGTCATTGCTTCAAATTCGGATTCTGTCAATATTGGGTTTTCACAAATGAACACCAAATGCTTGATCAAATCAGACTAACGATTTTCAGCAGCAGAAAGAGTAAGAAAAATAGTTGGAAATCCAAATTTTCTGATTTGAGAGCATACACGACGACTTTTTTCGTGTGACCAATGAGCGGGACTGCTTTTGATATTTTTCATGAATTTAAATGCCAAATTTTTATATTGTAAATTATGTACAAAATCAGGATTTGTGAGATTTTCTGCGATTATCTGATCTTCATCAAACACTTTGTGTCTCAATTGAATGGATATACAACTTAAAAGTTTTTGATGAAGAAGCTTTTGATGACTATATAAAAATCTTTTGAGGTGTTGCTCCTCGTCTATCATAACGACGCAGTTCAGATTTGATGATTTCAGCATATGTTGGAGGTTTTTTCCGAGTGAATTGCCGAATTTTTCACAATAGATTTTGGGATAAAACAATTCCTCACCTAAATCGTCAAAAACCAAAGAAATGGGCACTTTGTTTTCACCAGGAGCCAAGGCAATTCCCATTTTAGTTAAAATATCTCCTTGAACAACTGTTTCAACTGGTTCTGGATTTGGATATTCATCTTCTTCAAATGGATCATTTTCCCAATCAATATCATCTATCTCAAATTCTTCTCCGTTTCGGTATCAGTCATATCAACCACACAATTATTACCAGGACCGAAAGATTCATTTTCAAATTTCTGAAACCATTCCAAATAGATCAACACATCTTGCGATTGATACAATGGTGTTTTCATGAGGTACGAAGCCACTTCAAAAACTTTTTTGGGGTTGATTATGCGATACATGTAATTGCTTTTGAATTTTAATCGTTTTTTAATTTGACGTGAATTGTTGCTGTATCTTTAATATTTTTTAGGTAATTTTGACACGGTTTGACCTAAATTAATAAGAAAATTTAAGACGGTTCCTTTAATTCCAAGCTGCTTGTCTTAACTACACTCTTTTATTTGCATGAAAGGAATACGTAGCGACACTAAACGTTCTTCCAAACTTCCTTCCTTCGTTCAAAGTTGCAAGGTAATTTGGTTGTTCTGGATACCTAAATCCATATGATACAGCGTATGGGAGAACTTTTACCTGTCGCATATTGCTTATGCACGAAGAGCAAAATTGACCTTCATCTACCTGAGGAGGAAAAAATGCATTCAATGATCTCTCTATTTTTATTTTGAAGTGCAAACATTGACTGACGAGACATGGATTTTTTAAACCATAATCGGTCACAACAAATGCATCTTTGAATGGGACCGTTTGAAATATTCTTGAAGAAATTTGATTGAGCTTTATCCCAAAACTTCTCTGTAGTAGCTTCAGAATCCTCTGTAATGGGATTAAAACTGGAAGTTGACGGTTGAGATTCAGAATCCAAATGCAAACATTCTGTGGTTGTATTAGTAGAGCTTACTGAAAGTTTACGTTTTCTGCGTTCACGTTCTGAAATGTAACGGGATCAGACCTAGATTTCTTTTTGAATTCAAATTTCTATACACGCCCTTGAGTGTTTTCATTAGTGGTCTTTGTGGATTGAGGTTCATTTCGTTTGATAGCTCTTCGTTTACGTTCTGCTTCTCGACGCTTTTCTTCAGCATCGGGCCTTTTTTTTTTGCTCCTTCGTACAGATTCTCTAATTTGTTTTGGGGCTTCTTCGGGTGGTAATTTTTTACTACCCATGCTCTCTTTATTTTTTGCCCATGTGGACACTACCATGAGGTTTCACGGGATTTTCATGGGATTCCTGTAAAAACTCATTCCCAACACGAAAAAAAGCGAATAATGTGTTGAAAATTTCTTTTCCACGCTCAAAATATATGTAAATATTGACTTTTTGCAAAAGTTGTAATTCCAAACCCCATTCCCAAAACAACATCTTGTGTTTCCTCAACCAAAAAAAAAAAAAATGTTCAAATCCTTTTATTTGAACCATTTTGAACTATTTCGGTTACATGTTTCCAGTAAATGTTGACCAGCAAAAGAAAAACTATTCTGAAGCTTTGAAATACTTTTGGATGAGATAAAATATTCTGCGCCCGTACCATGCTGACAGCAAGAGGTCAAAGAGGTCTTTGTTGTCAGGCAGCTTGAAAGACATATGTGAGGATTTTCGAACTCTGATCGGGAAGGGGTTTTTCCACGCACCTGGCCGTTTCGCGATGGCTGGGGGTCGTATATGTATGTCTATATGTACGTTGCTATGGAAACGGATGCGATAGCCCGATTCCCGAGTAGGATTACTATGGCGAAAGAAGTTATTTGCACGTATTTCAAGAACCGCGGTGTGTGTGTGTGTGGGGGGGGGGGTGGGGACTCGATATTGGGTTTGTGAGTGCCCCCGTTGCTATCGTTGAACGTCGTTTTCCACTTTCGATACATTTTTGATCGGATCACGGTGCTCGACTATTAATTATACTGACTGTAATTGCGAACGAAAATCTCTCCCTCATTGACTTCAAGTTATATTCTCAACTCGAAAGTGTAAAAAGTTAATTTAATTAAAAGGACTGTTCAAAATAAGATGTAGAGATGCATACTTCGCATCTAGCCCAGCTCAGTTACCATAATTTACCGTCGCTTTGAAAAGTCTGGCTGGCTGAATGAATAAGACAACTAATCGACTAACCAAAAGGCCCCGGGTTTGATTTCAAAGGTCGTAGAAATAACAAATATCGATTAAAAATAATCAAGGGATGTAGTTTGGAGAGAAAAAACTATAATTTCGTGCCATACTCTAATGGCATTGAAGGAAAAAACTATAATTTTTTGTCGTAGGTTTTTTTTAGGTTTAATATTGGGAATATTTATAATTTTGGGAAAGTAAATACTACAATATTGAAACTAGATTGAACTATATTGAACAATATTGGACCCAATATTGAACAATATGACAAAAGTTTTATATTTTATTCTGCTCGGATATTGTAAAGTAATATTATACAATAACGTTTTTAAAATGTTATGCAATATGATGTACTAGTTGGGATCAATGGTCGTCTGCAACCCACCACACTCCATTTTCGAGATACAGTAAAACTTGTTTATAACGATATTGCAGGGACCAAGAAAAAATATTGTTATAGACAGATTCTCGCTATAGACAGTTTGAGCATTTGCGCATCTAAAATTTATGTTCGTGTGAATACATACGTGCATATTATGCTTACGAAATTAATTGCGCTTATTGATTAATCTTACAAATATCCGATGATATGAAATTGTATTTTATAAACTTCGAATAATTTGAACTTCTTTAGGAACTTCAAAACTAAATAACAAACTTTGTCGTTTGTGACACCTTTAAATCGTTTTCGTTCTCTATAACTTAACTTTTTTAAACGGCATCTCCAATATCTTTTTTCCTCCAAGAAAAGTAGCTAAGGTCGACTGAGAAATACCACACATTTTAGCAGCATGAATTTGCTTTATCCCTTGATCAATTTCCGAAATTGTTTGAAGCTTTCCTTCAAATGCCAATGTTTTACGCAGCGCCATCCTAGACTCAAGGCGGCTTTAACACATCAAAGCGAATCTCAAGGAACAAGTGGTCAGTTCGAAGTGCTTACTGCGACTAAACAGATTAGTGCCCACTTAGAGACTGAAGCAGAAAAACATCTGTGCATATTTCAATCGCTTCCCCCCCACACACGGATTCGCCTACAACTATAGGCTGCGGTTCCTAGACCTCTCCTCCATATTCCCATGCTATTTTACATATTGTACCATGGGGTGTCATTTTCGAATTTGTGTTTTGGCATTAGGGATGAAAATCAATGTTTTAGACCTTACGGCATAACTGATTGCAAGAAAATGTCAAATTTTTATATTTTAGCAATTCACAATAACTTCTCTCTCTCTCTTGGTTGTTTTAATGTGGATGACTTCTGAAAATCTTCCCATACACTTAAAAGTTCAAAGAATTCTTTTTCGATATCGAGCTACTCCTTTAGCAAATGGCAAGTCACCAGCAGAAATGCATTTAAATCGGAAGATTCGAATCAAATTGGATGCAATGTTCCCACACTACGAAATGACATCTGAACAAAAGATAAAACCTCATACTCGTATAATTCAAGTGGGGGAGAGAGTACGAAAAAAGTTTTTCGTCAACAATAAACTTAATTGGAAACTCGGAGTTGTTACTCAAAAACTTGGTCATCTGCATTACATCGTAAAGTTAGATGAAGGAAGAGAAGTTAAGCATCACATCAATCAAATACAGAAATCTGCAATTCAAAAGGAAGAAGTAATATCCGATGCTCCAACTTCAAATTCGAAACCTTCCTTTTGTGAAGACTACAATCCTGATTATTATCAATTTATGAACCGTCCTATTACTCAAAGGAACAGGCTAACTACAGATCGAGATTTAGGAGACAACGACCAACAGCAGAGGTCTTCACCGCTTATCCGGATATCTGCAAGATTTAGACGTCCACCAGCATATCTGCAAGATTATGATCTATCTTAAATTTGACTTTCTTTATTTAGCATTTAACTTGTTAAGTAGGGGAGAATTATTATATTCTTCCTATAAGAACTGAATTGAAGATCTAGACTATCTTTAATCTTTCTTTTATTAACAATTCAGAACTGGCAACATTAACATTATTATTATCGAATCTATCGAGCTATCAATATTAGTCCATTGAAATTAGACCGAAAATGGCAAATAGGGGAAAAATGTATATAGTTTTGAAACTTTGGTCAAATACTTCTTTGACTTCAAGGATATCAGAACCGAAAAGTTTCCACCTCTCCGGGGGGAGCTTCCGCCCCTGGGAGGAAAAACTGAAGTGAAGTGGAGTGTTAGATCAGTTTTTTCTAGATTTCTTCAACCGTACACATTTAATGTTAGAAATGATATACATGAACGTCGTAGAGAATAAAATTCTGCGTCGAATGAGTATCAACACTATATATTTTGTTGCAGTAGTACGATTACAAATTCTTATCAAAGTTGCAATGATTTTTCAATTTTCAAAAGAAATTCATTATTCTTACAAAAGAAGACGCATCAGTCAAAGATTCTATGTAAATAAAGTTTGTATGTATAAGTATTCACTTTTGTAAGTACATACATATGTCAGTGCACCAATAAAGCAGCGCTAGTGTTGTGTGGGAGTTAGGAGAGAGCGTATAACTAGTCATTGCAATGAGACCAAAAGCGGCAATTAGGAGAAAAATTCATAAATTCTTGAAGCTTTGGTCAAATATTCTTCTGACATCAAGGAAACCGTAAAGTTTCCATCCCTGAGGGGAGAACTTCCCCCATCGAACTTGCAAAACCATCAAAGCACAAAATGATCGTACCCAGCTTATTAAACAATAATTAACATTGTTTATTTTTGTAACTGCAATAAATTATTTTCATAAATATTTTAATTATATGTAGCCTCTTGCTGGCCATGTTTTATAATATCTTTGATACAGTTCCAGAGTGACCAGTTCGTAACACTGACAACCTTTACTTCGTTCTTGATGGAGGCTCTCTTATTCATCATGTAGTATGGCCAAAGCAAGAGACTTTCGGTGATGTTTACACCACATATATGTCTTATATCAAGAGGCGTTATGGCGATGAAGTAACAGTTGTTTTTGACGAATATACCGAAAGCAGTGTTAACACAAAGGTTATTGAACGCCAAAGGTTAAGGATGAAGCGTACGTCAAGAGAAATAATTTTTAATGAAAGCACAGTTCTCCTTGACCCTCAGAGACAATTTCTAAGCAATCTTGCAAATAAGGAGTTTTTCATTTCGCAAACTTGCGAGCCACTTGGAGAGCGTAGGCATATGCACGTTTGTAGCAACAGATAATGCTGATGTACATATTGTGAAGACCACTATAGAGACATGAGAAGATTAAGAAACAAGTTGTAATTGGCCAAGATGTTGATATTCTTGTTTTACTTATTGCTCTTACTCCAGTCTATATAGATATTCTCATGTTGAAAGAGGGTAAGGGTAAAGTCAAAAATAGGTTCTATAGCTCTAAAGATCTGCAGAATTCTAATCTTGTGATCGAATGCACACACAAAAAAAAAATCCATTCTCTTCGTTCATGCGATTAGTGGTTGTGACACAACTTCAGGGTTCTATAGAAAGGGAAAACTACAAGCAGTGTGACGTAGTGAGTCAAACAGCTCAGTGTAATGTTTTCTGGTGGGCTAATCCCAGTCAAAGAAGACCAATGGGATTATGTACAATTAATTTATTTACATAGTCTTGGCTATAATATAACTATATACATATTACTAATTTTACACAGGGATTCTTCGAACTTCATGTCCTTCTCTTTCGCAAAGTTCACGCACGTTCACTCTTAGCGTCCACCTCCCTCGGTCTCATCCGGCCGTCTGCCCTGGTCATTGAACTCTTTCCCTCTCTTCTCCACCCCTTTCTTTCTGTCCCCCGTCTTAGGGTGTGTCGGAGAAATTTCGTCTCTTGCTGAGTGACGATGTCACAGCTCCTCCCCTTCCCGAGGAACTTTTTTTCGAAGTAGTCCAACTGAGGGAAAAAAGTTAGTGGAAGCAAAAACGTGCATGGGGTAAAAGTGCTAAGGCTGAAAGATAAAGTGGTGGCAAAAATTAAAAAATCTAATTGTAACAAGTTCATAATAGTTCTTGCTTGCAGCAACAATGCAATGAAATATTGCAGAAGAAAAGTCCAACCTTCAAAGAAATATAGTACAAGCGAAATGATTTATGAGTCCACCACTTCGAAGATTCCCCAAATAGTTCCCGTTCAGCCTATCAACACCAACATAATTATAATGCGTAAAATCTCTCAAATGATTTAATTTTATATTTTTCACAAGTATATATCTCATATTCTTGCTCACAATTGAGTCAAAAATATTTTCTGCAGCAGTGATGCCCACAATTAACATTTATAATTATAAGAAAACACATAAATGCACAATAAAACAATTAAAAATCATAAATTTCATACACACTACTATAATAATTCATAATATCAAAACTTCACGATTATTATTATTATCAACTCATGAATTCATCTGTAAATATAGCATAAAACTTCACTTATATATATACCACAAGAATCAACTAATCAAGAATAACTGAAAAGGAACATAAGATACTAATTATCAAAATTATATAAAAATACTAAGCAATGCAACAAAATCAAGGAATACACCTAAGTTTCATTGATGAGCACATAAAGTTCAGTTAAATTAGTAGTGTAATAACCTTCAATTTACATAATCAAATCAAACCTACAATTCATGTTTGAGTTAAGACTCGAAAATTTCTACTTGTTTAAAATAATTAAATAGAACTGTAGTGAAACTAAATCACATTTAAAACAAAGTACTGAGAACAATTATAGAACAACTTTCAAGAAAATAACACTGAAATCTCATCAATTTCACGTTACTTTTCAAAACAAATGAATTACAATAAATATAGCAGTAAATTTTGTCCAACTTTAAAATAGGCTTAAATTAGAATTTTTCAAACCCATTTAAGACTTTCATTTTAGGCTAAAGTAGTAAAGAAATAGGCTTTAATTTCAATTTCTGAATACAAGGTCTTTTGAAATTCGACAATCATAGATTATGAACTTTCATTGTAGCAAATTAAATATGCCACTATTCAAACAGAAGCAATTTAGCCAAAAAAATATTGATATGCAGTATCATCACCTACACTTTCGTTGTTGCAAGAGTAAAGTCAGAGTTGTTCATTTGTAAGAAAAATACTGACATTAATTCATTAACATTTAAATATCTCAGTAATAAATTAAGTTCTGTTTTTCAATATTCAGCAAAAATCACATCAATTTATCTCAATTTTTGATGAACCTCTAAATTAACTAAAATTCTCATACCACAATATACCAAAAAGCAAATATAAAATACAATACCAAATAACGGAATATAAGCATTCAAAAACTTCCTAAAACTCTTTCATATTAATAGTAAACATATTCACATCACATTTGCTTGCCATATCAGATTGTTCCTCATAACTTTTACTTTTTAATATTAATCAACAAGAACAGAACAAAAATAAAATATTTTAAGATAAATTCACACAGTAATCAAATAGCAATTATGAAAGCATTAGAAAATGAATAAAACACTCATGTTAAATTTTATATATGAATATAATAAAATTTTTCCTTTTCAGAAAACTAAAGAATTCCATATCAAAAATTAACTTGTTAATCAATAATAATTAAGCACAAGGAACCTAAACTGTAATTAGCCATAATTTCTTACACAACCAATATGACTAAATCATGATACTAGAATAACCAACAATTACAAGCTAATTTGACATTAATACATACACAAGCCAAAATTCAGGTTCAATTTAATACGGAAATAAACCATTTAATTAGATTATATTCAAGACTACAATATAAACAAAAACCAATTCAAATTCATTCTTAGTAACATAATATCAATTGATAAAACCTCTTTTGTCACTTTGTATTGAAAAAACCAACAAAAGAAAAATTTCACATTAATCAGAAAAATTTAGTAGCGTAAAACATTTTTCCAAACAATTTTGTTTATAAGTGATTTATGACGGAACCTACGTTTTGACACTCCAAACTAAAAAAAAAAAATCAATCTAATCCGCAATCCTTAAAACTCAATTCCGGAGAAATCAATCCATCTAAATTCATTTACCTACAGAAATTTCCATATTATTCCAGGTAGGACTAAATCCCCTACTCTGATGTTTTTCAACCACCAAACGAAAACGCAACATTTTAAAATCACAGAATCTGAATAGATCAAACATCCACAATCCACCTTTAGACAATTCGCAAGAAACAACCAAATCATCCTTTGAGTTAGCAACACTATCTAATTCCACCCGGGTCAACAGACCCGACTTCAAAACATTCGAGGAAGCTCCAACATTCCCCACTTTACATGACGCTGGCTTGTTAACTTCTAAGGCCCTTACCGAAGACAATTTATCCCTTTCAGAACTCAGTTCGACCTTACCAACAGCAGTTTCTTGCACTATTTTTCTTCCTGAAGAAGAAGTGGAAATAGAATGAATAGAGTCCAAATTCATTGCAACGGAATCATCTGCTTCAATCTGTGATTGGAGAAAATCCGGAACTCTATCTTCATGTTCTAACGAGACACGCAGCATATTTTCAGATGGAAACTGAACATGGTCTGGATCTTTACTCTCTATTTCCTCGTTAGCAGTTTGCTGATCAGTTTGTAACTGTTTAACTTCATAAACCTTATTCTGCTGTTTAGATAGCTGTTCTTGTAATTGAACTCTGATTTTCCAGACATCTGATTCTGCCTTAATCACTAAGCGTAACTGTTTTGACCCTATTTCTCTCTCAAATTTAAGTTTCTCCATACTCTCTTCCCATTCTCTCTTTCCCCTTTCCATTTCTTGCCTATCATCTATGATCATGGGAATTCTCTCAAAGGCATAAACCTTATCCTCTTTTAAAATAAGCTCTTGAAAAACATTTCTCGGCAATTTCGAATCAACTTGTAATTCCATTTCTTCAGCGAACTCCCTCAAATCTTCGATTGTGGCCCTCAAATAAAAATCCTTCTCAGATTTTATTTCCCTATATTTTGTTTTTGTGATTCCTAAATGGGCTGATGTTCCCTCATGGATCATAGTTTTTATATTCTCACGAAATTCAGCTGGAACAACAAGGAGTAATCTTTCCTGCCCGACTTTATCGCAGCTTTTCTTGAACAACAAATCCTTCTCGAGCACACAATTTTCCTTAGAATTTGATGGAGCTTCTCGTGCTTTTGCAAATAAAAGTTGTAGGTCTGGGCAACTCCTCTGAGAAGAACCAAAAGTTACAGAATCAATATTTATTAAGGACAGGGCCGCATCCTCAACTATTGCGGGTGGCGGAAATGATGCCCGACTCTCCAAAAGGACATCCTCGTCCAATTTCTCGTCATGGAAAATCTCTAATTGAGCTTCAGGTTCAGGGGTTTTTGATTGTTCTTTTAGTTGTCTCTGGCTTCTGGTCTGAACGGCATTTAAATGACATACCATATTTGTTTTATCTTCGAACAAGCAGGCAGTTCTATTTCCCAATAGATACCGGCCCTGATCCAATTCCTCTCTAACGACCGCCGCCTTAGTGATGATGTGCCCCTTATCACAAGATAATTCTATTTCAGCTAACGGTAAACAGATGGGTGCAACGTCTAAAGGCTGTTGTACCCACACATGCTCACCTGTTAGCATTTCAGGAGTGATGTACTTCCGACAAATAATGTCGATGCTTGCGCCGGTGTCTCTTAAAATAGGCATTTTTATTCCATTAACTAGACCAGTACTCGTGAATGGTAACAAAAATTCGTCTTCTTTTGCAACACCGACGTGATTTACTCTTGCCAAGGGTTCTGTCTTCTTTTTCAGTTTTGGACACTGGGGCCTTAGATGCTGGAAAGATCCGCATTCATAACATTGGGGCATTCTTCTTCGTTCCAAAACGTCCTCTGCTCTGTCCATTCTCCGGTGAATGCCTTGGGACAACCCTTGACTCCTCCACTTATCTCCATACTCCGCTTTCATTTCAGAAGTAGTTTTTGTTCTTAACCCTGCTTCGGTTCTCTTTCCATGCTGGTCCTTTTTTCTTAAGACGCTTTTTCCCCGAACTTCTTCGTAAGCGTCAAGCTTCTTACACAATTCGTTAGCAGATATGATATTGGGCCACTCAACTATAAAGTGATCTTGAATATCTGCAGGAACTCGTCGTTTAATTTGATCCGTAACCATGAGACCGATTAATTGCTCAAATGTCTGAACTCCTAACCCTGTAATCCATTCTCTAAAATAATTTTCCTATTCATAGGCGAAATCTGTCCAATTAGATTCTATTCTTCTCTGATGCTTAACGAATTTCTGCCTGAATTTCTCAGGACTTAACTTGAACTTTTTAAGCAGCAAACTCTTTACATGTTCATAATCTTCGGCCTTATCTGTCGGTTCTCTAGCAATCAGTTGTGTTATGTCATATGGAAGTAAGCCCAGTAAATGACAAACCCAATCCTTCTTGTCAATTTGAGCCCAATTAGCTTGTCGCTCAAACAGTTGTAAGTATAGATTAATGTCATTGTCCCGTTATTCGAATTTGTTTATTAGATGCCGAAGTTCTATTTTAGCTTTAACTGATCCACTACTTTGCGAAGTTGTGATACGTAGTTTTTCGCGTTCGAATTCGCGCCTACTCTGTTCCTTTTCCATGTCTATCCTCTCGTCCACAATGAAGCGTATTCTCGCATTCACGAATTCTGGGTCATGTTCTAATAGCAATTTCTGCAATGGCACTCTTGATATACCCTCGGGAACTTCGACACCAAGCTCCTCTGCGAGCACTTCTAAATCCTCTTTTTTTGCACGGGTTAACTCAGCCGTCATGATTGTAAGTAAAAATGAATTTCCAAGGAGAAAACAGAAAGACTAACCGAATTCGGAAGAATGGGAGTTCTGTTAATATTAGGAATCTGCCTACTATTTTTTCCTAGGGGGGAATATTCAAATCTATTCCGTTACTTGTAACAATTTAGAAAATTTAAACTAATACGTAATAGAGCGTTTCCCATTTAGTAAGAACCTAGCTAATGCAACAATTCAGATGCAAAATTGTTTTTCTCGGTTTATAAACATCCAATCAAACCTCACAATTTTTTTGCATGAAATACTTATCAAAGTTTAGAGATTCAATAATATTCACATCAAACTCAAGAAATTTTGCAAAATAATAATTAATTCTTAAATATATGATATCTGTTAACCTTCAAAACAAGCATATCATACAAAATATTCTAATAACAACTATGTCATAATACTACTATGCAATGACTCAATAGATTTCACATAAAACACTACCACCAAAATTTTATCCAATTTCACAATTCAACTACTAGATTAATATACAACATTTAAATAACACATCAACGCAATCTGAAAAATACTTAAAACATCGTTTAAAACAATCAAATACAGTAATGATTTTTCTAGCCGTACTGAAATGTCTGCAATGATGCAAGAATTAAACCAATAATATATCCTGAAATGAAACACAATAACTAAAGGCTATGTTTTTTCAATTGCAATGATGCAAAATTCACAATTTTTCACTCTGCAATGATGCAGCGAAGAACATGCATTGATGCACAATTTACAACTTTTCACTCTGCAATGATGCAGCAAAGAACGTGCATTGATGCACAATTTTCAATTTTTTTCGCTCTGCAATAATGCAGCGAAGGACGTACATTGATGCACAATCATTAAAACAATTTGTTTTGCCACCACATATATCAAACCAAAGCACTTACCTCCTCTCCTTCCTTTTCGAGACACATTTTTCCGGTAAGCACCACGTCATTTCGAGGCGTATCGGGCAACACAAAGAATCCCACCGCTGCCACCATTTTATTTAAGCTGTGACGTAGTGAGCCAAACAGCTTAGTCCAGTGTTTTCTCGTGGGCTAATCCCAGTCAAAGAAGACCAATGGGATTATATACAATTAATTTATTCACATAGTCTTGGCTATAATATAACTATATACATATTACGAATTTTACACAGGGATTCTTCAAACTTCATGTCCTTCTCTGTTGGCAAAATTCACGCACGTTCACTCTTAGCGTCCACCTACCTCGGTCTCATCCGGCAGTCTCCCAGGTCATTGAACTCTTTCCCTCTCTTCTCCACCCCTTTCTTTCTGTCCCCCGTCTTAGGGTGTGTCGGAGAAATTTCGTCTCTTGCTGAGTGATGATGTCACAACGGTTACCGTTCGAAAGCCTTCGTCCGAAAAGACTCTCCTGAGGTAGTTTCGTATCTCTCACTCCGAGGGTTTCGGTACAATCCTCGTTTGAACGATGTCGAGACCGAGTCTCGACATCTTGGTTCCTAATCGAGCCTGGAATTGGGTTCGAGTATCTATCGAGGCAGCATTGTGCGTTCAGTGCACCGCACTCACCGGTCTTTGCGTTCGTTTGTCGAAATATCGGATTTCTGACAAAAATATTTAAAGTCCCTCCGAAGATACGTAGTAAGAAACTCAGCGCCGTGTGTTGATGGATAGCCATCTTATTTCGGGCTGAAATCTCGCTGACATAATTCACTTTTCCGTCAGCCGGAGTCGGGACGTTTCCAAATGTTCGGTTTGGAACGCGGTACGAAACCGGAGTTCCAGTCGAGATGGGCACCCGATACGACTACCATTGGAAAGACGTTGTCAGGACGGACGCTCCGGTGTTGGTTTCGTATCGCTCGCCTAAGTGGTTCGGGAAAGGCCCTCGTTTGAAAATGTCGAGACTCGGTTTCGGATCTCGCTTCGAACCGCTTTCGCCACGACCTGTTTCAAAGTTTTATTTCGCGAGGACCCTCTAACGAGTCGTTAGCGTGCCTTTCTGATCGTTCGCGTCGTTCCGTTAGCCCGGACGATGTTTTAAATTTTAGGTGGTTTCGAACCGGGTTCCGAAACCAGATTTCTCATAGAGATAGGTACTCGCGACGGGTACCGTTGGAAAGCCCCGGTCGGGACGGACGCTCCGGTGTTGGTTTCGTATCGCTGACCGAGACGGTTTCGACACTGTCCTCGTTTGAAAGATCTCGAGACTCGGTCTCAAGATCTCGGTTCGTAATCGAGACCGGGCGTGGGTTCGAGTATCTATCGACGCGGCGTCGTGCGTGCAGTGTACCGCACTCGCCGGTCTTTGCGTTCGGGTCGTTCGAGACGATTTACGCCCCCTTCGAAATATCGGATTTCTGACAAAAATATTTAATGTACCCCCAAAGAATTCATTTAACTAGGACGAAATTGGAAAAAAATATGGATGGAGGAAAGGGTGGACACGGTCGATCCCGAAAGATCTGACTCTTTGCGAGTCTGTAAAAAAACACATCTGTATAACTTAACAAAATAAGGAATTATCTTTGAGTACCCCCAGACACGAAATCAGAAACTTTCATCCACTAAAAAAAATGTTCAGAGACCGAGGTAACGAGTAACGAAACACATACGAATTATTAGTGCACGTTTCAATTCCAAATATGTTCAAATCCTTTTAATTGAACTATTTAGATAATAAATATGCTTGCCTCACTGTAGTTTTTGTAAAAAAACACATCTGTACGTCTCGACAAAAAAGGGAATTGTCTTTAAATACCCCCGAACGCGACTTGTATTAAAGTACCCCAGACGCGAAATGCTTTAAAGTACCCCAGACACGAGATCAGAGACTTTCATCCACTAGTTTAGTTTAATTATCTTTAAGTACCCCCGGACGCGACATGTCTTAAAGTACCCTAGACGCGAAATGTTTTAAAGTACCCCAGGTGCGAATTGTTTTTGTGTACCCCAGACGCGAATTGTCTGAAAGTACCACCCACTGAAAGAAAATGTTCAGAGGCCGAGGTAACGAGTAACGAAACACATACGAATTATTATTGTACGTTTGAATTCCAAATATGTTCAATTCCTTTTAATTGAACTATTTGAATAATAAATACGCACGCCTCAATGTGGTGTCCTTAAAAAAACACATCTGTACGTCTCGACAAAAAAAGAAATTATCTTTAAGTACCCCCGGACGCGACGTGTCTTAAAGTACCCCCCAGACGAGAATTGTTGTTTGCATCTCGTTTGGAACACGGTTCCAAACGAGAGTTCTCATCGAGTTAGGTACTCGAGATGGATACCGTTTGAAACATGTAGTCGGCACGGACGTTCCGGTGTTGGTTTCGCATCGCTCACCCCCGTGGTTCGGTCACGGCCCTTGTTTGAAAATGTCGAGACTAGGTCTCGGATCTCGGTTCGAACCGTTTTTGCCACGACCTCTTTCAAAGTTTTATTTCGTGAAGGACCCTCTACCGAGTCGGTAGAGGGCCTTTCGGATCGTTCGCGTCATTGCGTTAGCCGGAGTCCGAACGTTCTGTTTCGGAACCCGGTTCGAAACCACAGTTGCCATCGAGATGGCCGTGCGTGACTGGTACCGTTCGAAAGCCTTCGTCCGAAAAGACTCTCCTGTGGTGGTTTCGTATCTCTCACCCCGAGGGTTTCGGTACGATCCTCGTTTGAACGATCTCGAGACCTAGTCTCGATATCTTGGTTCCTAATCGAGCCTTTGATTGGGTTCAGGTATCTATCGACGCAACATTGTGCGTACAGTTTACCGCACTCGCCGGTCTTTGCGTTCGTGTCGTTGGAGAGGATTTAAGCCCCATTGGAAACGCCCGGTCGGGACGGACGCTCCGGTGTTGGTTTCGTATCGCTGACCGAGACGGTTTCGACACGGTCCTCGTTTGAAAGATCTCGAGATCTCGGTTCGTAATCGAGACCGGGCGTGGGTTCGAGTATCTATCGACGCGGCGTCGTGCGTGCAGTGTACCGCACTCGCCGGTCTTTGCGTTCGGGTCGTTTGAGACGATTTACGCCCCTTCGAAATATCGGATTTCTGACAAAAATAGTTAATGTACCCCCAAAGAATTCTTTTAACTAGGACGAGATTGGAAAAAAATATGGGTGGAGGAAAGAGTGGACACGGTCGATCCCGAAAGATCAGACTCTTTGCGAGTCTGTAAGAAAACACATCTGTATAACTTGACAAAATAAGGAATTATCTTTGAGTACCCCCAGACACGAGATCAGAAACTTTCATCCACTAAAAGAAAATGTTCAGAGGCCGAGGTAACGAGTAACGAAACACATACGAATTATTATTGTACGTTTGAATTCCAAATATGTTCAAGTCCTTTTAATTGAACTATTTAGATAATAAATATGCTTGCCTCACTGTAATTTTTGTAAAAATTCACATCTGTACGTCTCAACAAAGAAAGGAATTGTCTTTACATACCCCCGGACGCGACATGTCTTAACATATCCCAGACGCGAAATGTTTTAAAGTACCCCCAGACACGAGATCAGAAACTGTCATCCACTAGTTTAGTTTAATTATCTTTAAGTACCCCCTCACGCGACATGTCTTAAAGTACCCCAGACGGGAGTTGTCTTTATGTACCCCCACTAAAAGAAACATTTCTCTATTTAAAAAGTAAATGCGCAGTCAATAAGATGCGAAGTAAGAATCTCGGCGCCGCGTGTTGATGTTTCGAGGTCACAGTTGCGATAATAGCTTACGGTTGCATCACGTATCGACTGACGCAACCATCGTAGGAGTTTAATTGTGCGTGTTTCAATTCCAAATATGTTCAAATCCTTGTAATTGAAATATTTAAATAATAAATACGCTCGGTTCAATGTGGTTTTCTTAAAAAAAAAATATACATCTCTACGTCTCGACAAAAAAAGAAATTATCTTTAAGTACCCCCGGGCGCGACATGTCTTAAAGTACGCCCAGACGCGAATTGTCTTTATGTACCCCCCACAAAAAGTAACATTTCTCTATTTAAAAAATAAATACGCATTCAATAAGATGCGACGTAAGCAACTCGGCGCCGCGTGTTGATGGATCTTATCTCGATAGTGAATCTGCATTTTGGGACTAAACGTGGGTCAATAACAATTTTTTTTTTTTTTTTGAGGATTAGGCTGTCTTGCGGCCTAAGAGAGAGGGTGTTGGTTTGTTCTGCTGTGTGTATCAGAGTACCTCCGAGGTTGTCCTTAATATTTTTTCGGTTTAGCCCTGAACTTTATCCATTTCGAGTGTCAAGAATTTTTTAAAATTTTTTTTTATTTTTTATTTATTTATTTATTTTATTTTTTTTAATTAATTTTTTTTTTTAATTTTTTTATTTTTTATTTTTTTTATTTATTTATTTTATTTTTACTGTTTTGTTGCCTATATAAGAACCCCGGAGTTCTCAATTATATTTCCTGCTCCACTCCACGCTCCATCTATTTTCAAACAGATGGTCAGATGACGAGGACGACGTCTTTCCCTCAACGAGCTCATTTTTTAAAGGTATGTTTTACGCATTTTTGATCTTTCTCTCTTCATGTCTGTGTTGCAAGTTTGCGTTCCTACTAAACGCCATTTATTGTTTAAAATACAGTTTTTTAACTTATTCGGAGTTTCCTCATGCATCTATTCATTGATTATTTTTTTACAAGTTTGTGAGTCTCGTTAAATGTTTGATTAGTTTGCACCCTTATGTGATTTATTACCTGATTATTTTTTACGGATTATTAAATGTGGCTATGTCCCACATCTCCTCCTAAACCAATGGAGAGTTTTGAACCAAATTTTGATGGCTCGTAAAATTGAAATGTTTGTTCGAACTTTACACCGTCCCGTGATCGCGGAAGTGTTTCGATGTTGTTTTGGATGAATCCTATTTGACGTTCTGCATCGAACGATACCTTACTCGAGTGGCTGCCCCGATTAGGAGAGGAGATTGAAAATTTCGAGACCGGGTCTCGAAAACTTCAAAATGCTTGAAATGGGAAACGAGTGATATCGTTCGAAAGTATTCGGCAGACTCTGTTCGTTGGTCAAAATTTTGTGTCGCTATGCCCACTGGTTCCAGAGATACGGGTTCCGAAAGCTCGAAAATTGAAATGTTTGCTCGAACTTTACACCGTCCCATGATCGCGGGAGGATTTCGATGTTGTTTTGAGTGAATAGTATTTGACGTTCTGCATCGAACGAAATACTTTCTGTTGTTGTGATTAAATTTAAACCCTCCGTCGTTTTATCGAATCCTTCATTCCTGTATCTTTGCCATTGTGAAAGGGTTAAAAATATTGTTTTCTTGGAATGTTAACGGAAACGCAGAATTGTTATTTAGCTTTTATTTCGTGGCATACACCTCCATCTTAAAGAGCAGAAAATCATCTTTTTAATGATTTCCAATTAAATGTTATGCGCTCTTTTTCTTAATTGAATGAACATTTCAAATTTATTTCATACCCGATTTGTAACGCTGCTTTCTGTTAACATTTAAAGAAAACAATATTTTTTATCAAATCCTTCATTCCGGTATTTTTTGGCCATTGTGAAAGTTGTCATAAAAATATTGTTTTCTTTGAATGTTAACGGAAACGCGGCATTTGCATTTCGTAGCATATACCTCCATCTTAAAGAGCAGAAAATCATCTTTTTAATGATTTCGCATTAAATATTATGCGCTCTTTTTCTTAATTTAACGAACATTTGGAATTTATTTCGCACTCAATTTGTAACGATTAGGGATTGCAATCCGGAAAACCGGATCCTGTAATCCGGCGGATCCGGCATCATTAGACGTCTACCGGATCCGGCACCAGTTTGCCGGATCCGATCACCGGATCCGGTAAATTAAAAAAAATACATGAAGTCGATTTCTTGAAAAAATACTCGCGTTGTTGCAAGAGTAGGTACTTAATTGCGTGGTGTGTACGAGTCGTTCGACGCTGACTCACCCGCTTCACATATAGACATTCTTATTGTTCAATTGATTGATGAATTATGTTTATGTTGCATTTGCGAGTACGAGAATGATTTAAGTAGATAATTAGACTTAGAAATGAATTGAGTAACGATCCATATTTCTGATTTTTCTTTATAATACGACTTTCTTCTTACATAGTGACCGAAATAACGTTTTAAATTGTAAGTATGTACCTATTTGTGTTGCATTGCAGGTACTAGTCTAAAAGTTCTAAAACAAACATGTCACTTTTGAAACCAATTCAAAATGAAAACAGGAATATTAATATACTAACAGAATAAAAAAAATATGATGCTGATACAAGACTAACTGATAATACATTTACTATGCCGAAAAAAAAGTCGAAAATAAAAGACCTGATTGAGAGTTTGCAGCCATTTAAGTCTATAGACGTTGAGGCACTATGCAGAAGAGATTCGACCCTGTTAACTGCTGAAACAACACTAAAGTTTATTTTAGAGAAGTTGGTTACTCAAGACACAATGTTAAGTGCTGAATTATCTGAAGCACTGAGTGTGAGGATAAAAAGAACGCCGCACTATAGAAACAGGAATATTAATATACTTACAGAATCCAAAAAATATGATGATGATACAATGACGAGCTGATGATACATTTACTATGCCGAAAAAAAGTTATACGACTAGAAATGAAAAATATCTTAGAAAGAGTTGTTCAAAATGATAGCTTTAAAGAAAACGTAGATGATATAGTAGAAAATAACTCAGATTCATCGTCATTGAAAAGTGATTTAACATTACAGAAAGAATTACAGATGCAAATCCAGCACGATATGAAAACCTAGAGCATAAATACCAAAAAAAGAGAAAGATTATGAGAAAACATTAAGAAAGGAAATGACTGCATGTGAAAGTGAAGGAGTTCGAGGAAAATACTTGTCTTCTATTCATGAGTATTTGTTGGCAATAAAACCGACAAGTGTAGAAGCAGAAAGGGCTTTCCAGGTCGCTGGTTATATTTGTAGCTCTGTAAGAAGTCGATTGACAGATGACACAATTAACACTTTTTATTTCCTACGATAATTTTTTCAAAACCAAAGTGAGTTTTTTTTAAATTGTTTTACTTAAAATAATAATTTAAAGTAAGTATATTAAAAAATACGAAGAAGTTTTTAACTCATTATTGTATAATTGTGCCATTGATTAAACAGATTCATGATGACTGTCATAATTATAAGAATGAGACTGCTTAGCGTGTCTAAAATACCTAATTATTGTGATCTCAGATGATAAGCTTGATTTAGTTAGATTTAATATAAGTTACTTACATAATATAAGTTACATTACAAGTTATCATTGATGCTATTTGTGAAATCTAGTAAGCGAGACTAAACTTAACAACCGCCCGTCATTATCTAATTATTACTAAACTAATATAACAATTACAATTTAACTAGTTACACTGTACTAAATTTTTATTTTTGATTCATACGTAAACGTTGATTAATTATAACAATGTAAATAAAGTTGATTTCATAAGAAATTAACGCTTTTTTTATAAACTTAATAATACACTCAGTTTATCATGTTTTATACAGTTGATTTTGGAATAAAAAGGCAAAATAGTTTTGATGTGTCCAATCCGGCCGGATCCGACCGGATTGAAATTGGTGCCGGATTGCAATCCCTAGTAACGATGGCTTTCCGTTAGCGTGATTAAATTTAAACCCTCTATCGTTTTTATCAAATCCTTCATTCCCGTATTTTTGCCATTGCGAGAGTTATAACAAAAATATTGTTTTCTTTGAATGTTAATGGAAACGCGGGATTTTTATTCGGCTTTCTTTTCGTAGCATACACCTCTTTCGATATGTTCGCGACACGATGATGTTAAGACAAGTTCGACACCTGAGATGGCACACGCACCCTTCTTTCGTCTTCTTGCACCCTACCCTGCGTATGATTTGGCGTGCAACGGGCCCCGTACACGACAGATCTTAGGTGGAATCGGGTTTCGAACCTGTAACCCTCCGAAACCTTATCACTGGGCCGCCGCGGCCCCGTACGGTTGTGGTAGGAAAAAAATGAGTGTGAAGATCCTCTCGGTAGGTATACCCCTTCTTCAAACTTCTTGCACCCCCACCGACCCGAGGAAGTTTGGCCACTGCGTATGATTTAGCATTTGTTAAGAAAAATTATCCCACGGTCATACTCTTATGACGATGAAAGAATAAATTATTTCCTAATCAATCCTATTGAACTTGTTTTGATGGTGTTTCGTCGGACGAGTGTTGAAATAATTTTTTTTCCTCTGTAATTCCCAGCCATTGAATTTCTAAGAAACACAACGCGGTCTTTGTTAAGAAAGAATTCTTTTCCGCCCACTGGAGAAAAATTCTTTGCCCACATACGCACTAAGTTAAAATCTGTCGACACCAGTCGAGCGACCGAAGATTGAGCGGGTCTGATCTTATTAGGATGCTGTGATTGTTTTGGAGAATGCTGGTAAAAAAATGTAAAAAACGCATTATTTGTTTTATGGACATAACCGGTAATAAAATTTTCGTGTAGCTAGTAGGTATGTTCTAACAATGACTCGATATTTTTACGGACCGTTCCTATTTGGATAAAAGTCGATGAATGCTTACGTTTGTCCTGTTAAAATTTATTTATCATGTAAAATATTATGCTAATGGTCCTTTTCGTGGAAGATATTGGAATATGTGCGTTTATTTTAAATATAGGAAATCACTTATGCGAATTGAATTTACGTTTTTCTATGTTAAATTTTATCACAGGCCTAACGTAAGTACCTTGACTTGTACTAACGTAAGTACGTGACTTGGTACGAGCCGCAACCCATGCGGATGAAAATGTCAGATAAGAAACTCGCCGCCGCGTAATGATTGAGAAGGCGAGATTTCAATCCCGAGATAAAATGACGTCGACTTAGGTCACTTTTCCTTTAGCCGGGACGTTTTTCCTAATTTTAGGCGGTTTGGAACACGGTTTCAAACCAGACTTCGCATCGAGATGGGCACGCGAGATGAGTGCCGTTGGAAAGTCCTGGTCGGGACGCACGCTCCGTTGTTTTTTTCGTATTGCTCGCACCCGTCGTTCGGGCACTGTTGTCGTTTGAAAGTGTCGAGACTCGATCTCGGATCTCGGTTCCGACCGTTCTCGACATGACTTTTTTCAAAGTTTTATTTCGCGAGGGGCCCTCGACCGAGTCATTCTCGGCCCTTTCGGATCGTTTTCGTCATTTCCCTTAGCCCAGAAGGCATTTCCAATTTGAGGTGGTTTCGGAACCGGGTTCGAAACCAGAGTTGCCATCTCGATGGCCGTGCGTGACGGGTACCGTTCGAAAGCCTTGGTCCGAAAACACACTCCGGTCTTAGTTTCGTGTCTCTCGCCCCCGTGGTTCAGGCACGATCTTCGTTCAAAGACGTCGAGACTCGGTCTCGAATCTCGGTTCCTAATCGAGCTTGGGAATGGGTTCGAGTATCTATCGACGCAGCGTTGTGCGTGCAGTGCACTGCAATTGCTGGTGGACTCGTTCGTGTCCTTCGAGAGGATTTAAGCCCCCTTCGAAATATCTGATTTCCGAAAAAAATATTTAAAATGCCAAATAAGCAAACTCACCGCCGCGTGTTGATTGAAGCCAAGATATCATTTTAGTCCAACATTACTCGAAATCATTCTAATTTTTTTCAATTAGGTACTGCAATCCTTTTCAAACAAAAATTGGAATTAATTATTATGTTTCGGAAAGGAATTTCAAATTGAGTACACGTAATAACTCGATATTAGTGATTTTTTGGGGGAAATATGCTTAATATTTAATATGGAAGAAAATATTTACATTTTAATAACAAAATAACCTCAGTATGAAAGCCAAAAATTCTTCTCCGTACATCTCTTTATGCCTATGTAAAATTAATTCCGAGCTGTTTGTCATAACTATTCTCTTTTTTTGCATGAAATGAATACGTAACGACACTAACCATTCTTCCAAATCGTTCAAAGTTGCAAGGCAATTTGGTCGATCTGGATAATTGAATCCATATGATGCAGCCAATGGGGGGGAACTTTCCCCTCGGGATTTTCGTGGGGTTCCTGTAAAAAATGTTAAAAACTCATTCCCAACGCGAAAAAAGGCAAATAATGTGTTGCAAATTTCTATTCCACGCTGGAAATATATGTAAATATTGACTTTTTGCAAAAGTTGTAATTCCAAACCCCATTTCCGAAAAAACATCTGCGAATTAATTCTTTTATTTAAACCATTTTGAACACTATTACGGTTGCATGTTTCATGCTGTGATCACAACAGAAAAAACTATTCCGAGGCTTTGAAAATACTTCCGGATGGATAAATATCCCGTCGATGACTGACGAAGTTGATGGTCACGTAGATTCTGATAGTCGGCAAATGTATTGAGCGAACGAAATGATGCACGTATTTCGAGAACCGCAGGGGTAGCAATACATGTA
>BGPR01002521.1:51227-89905 GCA_013235015.1 Araneus ventricosus | reverse complement strand
ATATTACGTAGAAAATAACAGTTCGTCAAATATTCGTCATCCCTATTTGTCACTGGTATTTGTGATTTTTTTGTTATTGCTTAGTAAATAACAGTTCATTAAATATTTGTCATCCCTAACCGTTAGCAGCAGATGCACAGAAGCATCGAAATTTCAGTTGGTACCGATAGTTTGTTTCTTGTCATGTGACCGTGTGTTGATTCCATTTTGTGGCAAAAAAAGTAAAAAGGCTGAAGGATTTTTATTTTTCATACTAAAATACAGCCTCTAAAACTGCTTAGTTTAAAAACAAAATAGAGATGTAACTGTATCCGTGTGGCGGAATCACGTGACTTGTGGTTTTCCTTCCTAACACGTGCTTCTTGTTCTTAACACATTACGACGTTTCCTTTATCAACAGCAAGCATTGCACACGATCTCTCCCGATTTTTAATGAACAGAAAGCTACATTATATTAATTGCATGAAAATATACTTTCCGGAGGTACGAATTTATTGATTTTATATAATTCTGGATAATTTTTTTGTATGTATTTATTTTTTTATATGATACATTTTCATTTCTGAATCTGTTTGATACAAGACTGTGAACTTGTATGTGATTAACTTCAACATTATATTTGTATTCTAATTTATTGGTTAAAAAGGGTAATTTCTAATAGCTTTTAAATTATTTCCTTGTATTTCAAAATTAGTGGGAACGTGATGCATTTCATTATTGTCATTCTGAAGGTAGTATATAAATTATGTCATTGAAAGATGCGGTGTCGCCGTGTGAAAAGTGATAGTATTCTATTTCAATACACTGAATAAACAAATGATAATCTTTTGTTCTTTTAATCCATTTAATGCTATAAGTAAATATGAAGATTCAATGTTTACATATAAAATACGTATTTGTTTGATATAATTTTATTTGGAAATAGTTTCAATCATTTTGCAAATATAGGATAATGTGTTTCCAGTACCTTTACGCTTATTCCTGTTTTTTTTTTTTTTTTGCCCTGGAAATGAATTTAAAAAAAATTATTCTAAATTGAGTAGATTTTTACCATTAAAAGATTCTAAAGAAACTTCTTTCATTCTTTAATTTCTTTGGGAGGTCATATTTTGCACGGAAGTGAGCTGGAACATTTTTTCTTTTAAATTGTGAAATTGTCCTTTGAGATATTATTCTTTTTTGATAATGAAATATTTTCATTCTCTTCAAATGTTATATCCTCGAAAACATTTGTAGGTAATTAAAAATTATGGTTCAAGATGATCCAGATTATTATCTCTTTCAACTGCATTTCAAGTTACTTCAATTAAAAAAAATAAGGATTTAATTGGCTTTAATAGTATTGTCTAAATATATATAAATCTATTTGTGGAATTGGGGGGGGGGTGGAAAGGAAAAATTGTTCTCCCTTGTGGATTGGGACGTTGAAAATCCATGAGCATCATATTGTTCTGGAACTAGAAATCCAGTGCTTAGAAGTCAGCATTCTGTATAAGATCACCATCTCTACTCTATTTTTTTTTTACATGCTTTAATGCAAAGTGAAACATAAGATTTAGTTTACTTATATAAACTTCGCAGAATTTAAGGAATTAGTTCTGTTGCTTACTACTGAAATTAAGAAACCAAGTCACCGAAAGTGAAGCTAGTATTTTCCTATAGATCTAATTATTTTTTAGGAAGAGAAAACTTTAACAACTGGTTATCAAATGCATTCTAAACCAGCGGGATTGATGTCAACTAGACTTTCGCAATACTTCCTAACAAAGGTGTTGACCCCGAACCTCTCCATAAAAATTGTGGACTTACGGGAAAGTCTGGAACTCCATGAAAGATCGGATTATTTATATTTCCCTCATGGTCAGCAGTAATACGTAAAGACAACAAAACAAGCTGAAATAAAATACACGAAGCGGGAATAAATCGCGCTAAGCGGGAATATGCGCCAACTTGCAATATGTTCTTGCATCATAGTATGATAAAAATAAACAAATATGCACTTCGAATACCCTTTTTTCTAACCGATTGAAACGAAAAGTGGGCACAGATCTACAATTAAGATAAGAATATCTTGTACCATTTTTTATTTATCTAAGTCAACGTTTCTCAACCCATGGGCTGCGGCCCACTTGTGGGACGTAGATAGAGTATTAGTGGGCCGCGGAACGGGCTAGTCAAGAGTCGAAGTCAGGGGAACTTCAAGAGTCTTCACTCGTTTTTTGTTTTATAAAATAATGTATTCTTATTCCTTTTACAGTAAACTTTACAAATTACTAGCATATAAGATGCATATAATATACATATTAATATATATGTTTATATATTTTTACTTGTATATTTAGTTGGTGGATCTCAACATATTTTTTTAGATAACAAGTGGTCTGCACAACCAAAAAGGTTGGGAAATTCTGATCTAAGTCATTGTGTTTAGGAGTTATGGGTTCACATGTATGCGAATATTCAGATTGACAAACAGTCAACCCTTCAATGGTACTAGTCCAAAATTTGATACCGATCTACATTCCTGATAATAAAACTGTGTACCAAATTTTATCTATCAAGCTACTTAAGTTTCTTAGTTATCTTGTTCATATGAACACAGTGAGACTTCCTGTAGACAGACTTCGTCCAAAATTTGTTAGAAACTATTACTTTTGTTTAAAGCCCATATACCAAATTTCATCCTTGTTCTTCAAACCATTTTTCAGTTGTGTTCACGGACAGACAGACATAATTCCAAAATTGTGTTTCTCAGGCTCAGGGAGGTCTAAAACGTGGAGATTCATCAAAATCTCAAGTTCGAATTTTTTGACGATTGCGGTAAGACTTAAGTTTGTGCGGTTTCCCGCCAAATTGGCAGAAATCATGCCAACTATGAAACACTCGCCAAAAGTCCGCCATCTAGGATGGCTACGAAATTTGGAAAAAAGCACCAAACTAGGCAGCAAGAGGGAGAAAAATGAAGGAAACGAGATATGTAAAAAAGTATACGATAAAATTTTTAAAAAACGGAATTCTAAACGAATAAGAAAAGTATACAATAAAATTTTTAAAAAACTGAATTCTAAACGAATAAGAAGCACTTCACAAGAATTCTTACTGAAAAATATGAAAGGTAATATTAATTAAAAATGGAAAATTAGGGTAACTGATTTAAAATGATGCATGAAGTGACTGAAAATGCAAAAAAGTTATAATATATAAAAACAGAAAATTCTCAAAATAAGTGAAAATCGGGATAAAACGGAAACAAAAGGAAGGTGAAGATATTGAAATTTAAGCAAAATAAGAACATATCTTATTTTCTAGAATTTCGGTTTTGTGGCTGGTATAAAACAGATTCCTCGAAGGTTACTACATTCAAACCAACTACCCTTTCGCACAGATCTTTTAACAAACCAGCTTTCAATTTAGCTGAACGGTGATCACCACAAGAAGACATAACAGATTT
Source organism: Araneus ventricosus (assembly GCA_013235015.1). Taxonomy (NCBI): domain Eukaryota; kingdom Metazoa; phylum Arthropoda; class Arachnida; order Araneae; family Araneidae; genus Araneus; species Araneus ventricosus. Next base: position 86,454 of record BGPR01002521.1, on the reverse strand, counting down.
TAGAAAAAACCAGGAGTAAAATCAAATGGAACAAAAAGGCCGATGAAGGCAACCATTAAAACTCAAGCGCAAGGAGAAAATCAGACAACTGTTGGAGTTGAAGGACTTCGAGCAAAGAGAACATAGAACTGTTAACGGAATTTCTTTTAACCACAGAATATTCAAATTATCGAAGGAGAATCATTAGCTAATTCAAATTTGGTATCCTTTAAGGGTTAAAATGAAAAATTAGGATTATCACATTATGGGAGAAATCGCCAATAAAAATATCAACCTTGGCGTCAGCATTTTCATAAAAGGGTTGCATTAAAATAACTAACGTGCACCACATTTGTCGAGAAATCACCAGAAAAAAATTCAACTTTGGCGTACGCACATTAAACTTAAGTCTAGCTGAATATCATAAGATAAAGTTTTTAGATATGTTACTACTAATTTTTACTTTCTCGTATACAAAGAAAAAGTATTGTACTTGTCAAAAAATTTGAACTCGAGATTTTGACGAATCTCCACGTTTCAGACCTCCCCTAGTCCGAAAAACACAATTTTTGAATTATGTCAATCTGTGAACACAATAACTCAAACTATTAGAGCTACAGGGATGAAATTTGGTATGTGGTCTTTAAACATAATTTGTAGGTTTCTATCAAATTTTGGACTAAATCCATCAATGGGAAGTCTGTATGTCCGTGGTCATGTGATCACTATAACTTAAATACTTGAATAGCTAGATGGATAAAATTTGGTACACAGTTTTATCGTCATGATTGTAGGTCTGTATAAAATTTTGGGCCAAATCCGTCAACGGGTTGACTGCCTGTCGGGCTGTATAATTGCATCCTTGTTTACTTTTTGAAACGAATTCTTTATCTCCATGCGCATGCATACTGGTAGCAATTTTTGTGCACGTGGAAGGATTACGTCGCTTTGTCCTTGAACCCACAGAGAAAGAGTGGTCTCCTTCTCTTTGAATTTGATTCTTTACATAAATATTTTACAATCACTATAATCTACAATGAAAAACCTTCTGATAGTCATTGGATTCTGGGTTACAATAGGTTCGAATTTTTTTTATCCACGCGGAGGTGGGGAAACGGCACCTTTTTGGGGAAGTATACGAGAAAGTGTAGGGGAGACCACTCCCGCTGGTTTCGTAAGCTATTTTAAAAAATTGTATAGGTATAATAACTAATGAAAATTTTTTAAAAATCATAATTCATGATGGTGATTCAATCATGAAAATTTAAAAAATCATTGTATTATTTTTTTTATTTATGTAAATTTCTAAATTCATATATCTTAAAACGTGTTAAATTCTGATTATTAATATATCAGTATTTTTGTATTCTTATTATTCTTTTTTTGTATTTTACAGGTACCTTTTATGAAAATTCTAGACTAAGATAGCTAGAATACTTGCATATAAAGTGCTACACTATCCGGAAAGATTCTCCAAAACAAACAGCAGAAAAGCTCATTTGAAGATTTTGGCAAAGAATTACAGAAATATTCACCAGGAATTGAAAAGCTCATTTAAAGATTTTGGCAAAGAATTACAGAAATATTCACCAGGAATTGAAAAGCTCATTTACACACTCCAGAAATACTCATTGGAAAGCATAATGGATATCTTGGAGAAGTTTTATCAAAACAGGTACAAAAGACTTAATTTTTTATTGAGTTTATGTGTATATTTGTTCCTGCAGTAACTGTGAATTGGCTGTTCTTTGCTATTTGATAGAAGTGCCTTTTATCAGGCTTAATAAGCTTTAGGGGCTTCGTTTATATTGTTGAAATGCTAATACACAAGTATAAAACTTTTTTTTGGTACTTTTCCATTTGGTGTGGAGTAAATGAATGCACAAAATGCTGTACATAGCAAAATGTGCAGTTTTTCTTATATGTTTCAGAATATAACTGCTGCATATGGATGGTGCTTTTTCACACAATTTATCTGTCATTATTTGCAGAAAAGTTGTATTCCATTTTAACATTTATGTTTGATGACAAATGCTGGAAATAATGGAAAAGCTATTTTTTGCTCATTTGAGAATGTATGAGAAACTTAACTGGCTATAATAAAAGCTTAAAATTTGGAAATTTAAATTGATATTGATGAACAATTGTTAATGAAAATTTTTACTCTTGACTTTTTTTTTTCAAAAACCTCTCAATAACAAATGAAGGCTTTTATTAACCCTTTGTGGCACAAGACATAAAACTTATTGAAATATGATGAAAAAACATCATGAATGGGTTTAGTTTATTGTCTAGACATAGAATCTACAAAATTAAAAAAGCCTTCAGTCTCCCCTCATATGAGAACCCCCTTAGATACAACCACCTTGATACAATCAACAAAAATATTGTTGAATCTTACAGAAAATCATAAATTAAAACTTCAAGAATATTGGAGGAAAATTTTCAAGTTAATTTACTATAAATTTGTAAACTTCCAGAACTGAAAAAAAAATTTTATCTATCAGTTAGGGAATTTTCAAAACTTTCTCTAATAATTCCTATTCCGAAACAAAACTTCATAAGGTTGCTATATACGTTATAAAAGGAGTTCTATTAGCCATATCCTAAACGTATTTTTTCCATTTATAGTTGAATTTAACGGTTGAGAAGCAAGTGAAATTAGGTGTGCCATTTGCTGGCACACTGTACCGCAAAGGGTTAATAATCATTAAATCTGTATTAATATTAATCCTTCCTCTGGTTTGTAAATCAATAGGAATGAACTGAATTAAATGTGCATTGTGTAAAAAGGTTATCTTACTAAATATTTTGCTTCAAAACTGATGGAAGTATTGTTAGTTTAAAAATCCCGAAATTAGCACTTTTAGACAATTTTTCTCCAGAAAGGGGTGACAGGCAATGAGTAAGATGAGCACATTTCCAGAGTTCTTTGTTAGTCATGCTAGGTAAAATCTAAACATTTCCCTTTCCCACTTCACCCCTATTTTTTTTTTTTTAAATCAACACCTTCTGGTGTGCGTGCAAAGGGTTTCTGTACCTGAGAATAAACAGTAGTAGCGATACGTTAATGATATGTCGCTACAAATTTTTATTCTGATCTATTAAGTCCAGTTTGATCACCTGAAAAAATATCTATCTTTCCATTTGTACAGGTCTTCTAAAAGATAATATTTTAGAGGTCATATTACTTTACTGGTAATATAACCTCTGGTACTTTAGAAAACAAAACAAAAAAATTGAGCGAGAGTTAAAAAATCTAGAAGAAAAGGGTAATCGAATTAGAAAGATTAAAAGAGGATAATGAGCTAAATTTAAAGAGAAAATGTTTAGGAATGAAAAAAAAAATTATTAATGAAAAAAAAATTAATACAGTTGAAGTCTTGTACTTTTAAATTTCTATACCATTTCTTATGCTGATTTGAGTTCTTACCTTTTGTTGTAATTTTTTTAGGTGTACATTAAAAGTGATTTTTGCTATCTGTTAACTTGATTTCTTATATTTCCAACAATTTTTCACTAAATTTTTCTTTTAGTTTGAAACTTGCATGCCAGTGTTTAACATGAATAAGCATTTGTACTCCTAGTAGCTTCAATTTTAGGTTATCAACTAGATAATTTATTATTGCAATGTTTAAAATACTTATTGTGTATATATATATAATGTCATGAAAGTCAAAAAATGTTGAAATAATGTGTTATATATATTTTGTATATGAAGAAAAAAGATTTTTAGGCTATAGGGTAGGGTTTTCTATAAATAAGTGAAAAAATTTAAAAGGAATCAAAGATTAGTTCTTAATCTTTTAATTCCAATGACCTGGAAAATCAGTGCTTGAAGTCTGAAAAAATCTTGAAATTTTCTTCCAAATTTGATTGGACACCCTGTAAAAGTATCAGTTACTTCATGGATAGATTGAAGTTGAATGGGTCCCTTGATTTTATAGATGCATGTCCTTTCTGTTAATGTTCTTTAATTTTATTGCAATATCTTATTTTGCTTTAAAGTAAGGGAATATTTTTATAAGGGATATTTTTATCTTTTAAATTGTAAAATTGCTCAGTGAAGAGTCTTGCTGGTATTGAAATGAAAAATAATTCAGACTCTTTAAATGCTGCACATTCAAAAACATTTTATTAGAAATAAAAATTATGTTTCAAGTTATATCTATTATTAAATGCTCTTTCAGCTATATTTGATATGAATTTAAATTAAAAATCATTCAAAGATTTTACTGACTTTAATAGCATTGTCTAAAAATGCCATTTTTTTTGTTGAACCACCTTTTTTTGGATTTACTGTGCATTTTTCTGGTCTTTGTATTCCATATCAGACATATCGTTTTCTCAGTAAATTTTACATAATTATCTGAATATTGCGTGCAATGAGTAATTTTTAAAAAGTTAACTATAAACCACAGATTTTAATTGTGACCTGTGAGGTAGCAAAAATAAACATTAATGTAAGTAATAGCAAGTGCTTGTTCTTTCATCGCAAGTGGAAATAACATGGAGTGAATGCTTTTTTAATAATATTTTAGTTATTTATTAACAATGAATTAAGATATCTAAATTGTCTGGGTTTTTGTTGCTTCAAGTTATTGATCAGATGCTGTTCTATATCTGTATTTGTCAAATTTAGAAAAAAGAAATTGAATACTTTTTCTTTATTTATGAAAATGCTTTTCCTAATCATGTTACTTTTTAGTTTAAGAGAATACTTATTGGATAAATCTCAAATATGTTAGGTGGAGGAATTTATGAAATTATATCATTTCCTTCTACAGCACTCTTGACGAGGCTTCAAGAGAACCTGATGGAAATATGTGTGCGGACAACCCAATCCTTCAGAATCCTGAAAGGAGAAATAGTGTTGTAGCTCCATACACTTCTAGAATCAGAAGTTCTGATGAGTGTACCTTGTCACCAAGTACTAAAGATGAAATTATGGCTCTTGGGTATCCAAGCAATGGGGGTATTTTTGAAGGATACTCTTTTATAAATTCATTTGATTTTGATTATGGAGTGTCTAGGTGGGTAACTGAATGTCTGACCCGTGAGCAAGTGAAGAAAGTTTGTGTAAGTAGAAAAAATGCCAGCAACTCATTTTATGAAGATGAAGAGATTGATGTTGAGAGAAGAGTGACATTAGATGATTATAAGAATTCTGATTATCAGAAAGGACACTTGGCAGCAGCAGGGAATCATAGATATAGTTTTCAAGCATATGAAAGGACCTTTTGCCTCAGAAATATTGCACCAATGGTAATTCTTGTGGATATGATTAATAGTATATTTTATTGTTGTTTCTTATTACAAGGTGTCCACTAGCCACAAACTCGCTGGAAAAATTTCAAATTTTCACGATGTGTTTTGAATGCAAAATAGTCATTCTTAAAAGTTTCAGATATGTAAGATATTTTTCTTTAATTTGGGAAATTCATTTATATATATATATATTTGCATCATAGGAAAAAAAATTATTTAGCTGAATGCAGATGCTTATGTTTCACAAATAAAAGATTTTCTTTATTTTTAAATCTGATATGCAATTCATTATTTATGAGGTTCCTTTTTATAAATCTATCGGTCAGTAAATTGACTTATATGAGTTTTTATTTATTTTTTGTTAGAAACATTTGGAAATGTCTTTATACTAACAGCTTTTAGTAACTTTATGGGAACTGTCAAGTACTTTTGTCAAACCTGTTCTGTTTTCAATGGTTATATGATGTAATTTGAAATTTTGATAATTATACTTGAGTCTGCTGATGGAATCTTAACTTAATAGGTTGAAAAAAACAAAATACTTGTTTTATAAAATCCGTATGGAGTTGTGAAGTTTTTTCTCTGAAATTAACTGTGGAAGATGACAGATATTTATAAAATGGTTGGAATTAAGTGATTATCTGCTAAACTTTTTATTATATGTTATATTTATACGATTATACTTGGTGTAACTCTGAGTAGTGTCACCAACTTTTGTTTTGGGTGTTCAGTTGACTTTTTATTGGTCTCTTGCACGAGCAATGCCTGCAACATCTCATAAGGGAGAGATTTTGCATACGATGCCTGCAGAATCTGAAGTGGGTACCGGGCAAAATTTTTTTTTTAACTTAAAAAAACAACAAAACATTTGTGGCTTCGCTTTCAGCAGAGCGGGAACCTAGTAGCTATGCTTGTTCGTTGAATGTTAGAAATCTGCTGTTTTTTCTAATTCTAAAATGAGTTCTCGCTTCAAAAAGTCAACAGGAGCTGAGACTTTGAAGCCATGGATATCAAATGAAAGACTTGAAAAAGATTGCAGGAAACAAACCAAAACTGGTTCCTTCCTCAAAGCGTCAACTTGAAAGAAGAGTCCATCAGTCTAGACAAATCCGTTGGGAAATTATCATAATTCTCAAAATCCAAAGCAAATTCGACCAATAAAATCGAAGAAAGCCAAGATGAGACCAATTAAAACAAGATGTAACAAGTGGCGATGAGCAAGAGACCGATAAAAAGATTGCTGCGCACCCAAAACAAATCAGTGTCACAGTCGAGGAGTGCATCTCTTGGTGATTAACAGTTGGTGAAACGAAGTGGCAGGAAGCAAAACTGCACCGGACTCTGCAGTTTAACACCTTATTTTTCTGCATTCTTATTTGCTATTTGAATCATTAAGTGCTGTAGGTAATGTTTTTCAAAAAAAGAGCTGTAATGGATTTGAAGTATAAATTAAGTTATTACAGACTAAACTTGGGCTATTTTAAAGTCGTTGGGGAAGGTCGGTTGTCATCTGACCACAGATCAAAATGACGAAGCATGTCTAAAAATAACCCTCATATTGCTTTCAAAATTATTTGTTAATCTAATTTAACTAATCTAAACATACATTTTATAATTTCACTGGAAAAAAGCGTTGCAATGTTTAGCAATTTCAGGAATAAGAGATCAGCTAACTGTTGAAGAAGCAGGGTTCGCACATGTCCTTACTTTTGCATTTTGTCCTTAAAAGTTCTTACAAATCCTTATTTTTATGCCCCATTTTTAGAAAGTCCTTACTTTTTACTCTGCCATTATTAAAAAATTAAAAATTTGTCCGATTATCGTTTTTCTAATTCCTCCTTCTCGGCGGCTCTAATCTCGGTCGACGAGGCTCTCACGGATTGGGGGGGGGGGAGGGGACGACTCACATTCTACAAATCCATATCCATCGCATACACTTTGGGATATACAGGAGTAGTTACAGATGGCCTTTATTGGTCCATGGTTCCATAGGAATGATTGTCAAAAGTGCTGTTACCTATTTTAGAACAGAAAGTGATAAACCTTTACTTCCATTTTTTGCCAGTGATGTATTAAAACTTGTTAATGATTGCATTCAACATTTCAAAATTTTGAAACCAGAGAATGGAAGAATTGAGAAACTTGAGACTTTATACAAATTCAACTTCAGTGACCCAAACTTGTATAATGATAAAAGTTGAGATATTTAGGATTTGCTGCAGAGCAACTAATGAAAGAAAAGGTAACAAATAAGGAATTAGCAGACAAGGATGTTTTCACACTCAGACAGGATAGTCGGAAAAACATAACAATGATGAAACATTTCGTGCAGAAATGTCCTGTGAATTACTCACTAGTAAGACATGCGATTTGCATATATCCACGAGTAATGACGGGATATCCCGAAAAAGCAAAGGAAAAAATGAAAAAGGTATTGATTGAGTTGTCACAAAATAAACATATTTTGGAAAAAGATTGCGACAAAATTTTGTTACTCTATACAAATTTTCTATTAAATATTGTAAAGCCAAATTCATTTGAATTTACTTCTTTGAATCCAAAGAGTGATTCCATTGATACATTTTTACAAACTTATTTTAGCAATAATTATTATGAAAAAGTTTGGAATTTTATCAAAATGGTATTAATACTGTCACACGGACAAGGAGATTTTTCGGTGAACAAGGCCCTGGAATTAGAAAATTTAAAAGATGCTTCATATATTTCCCAGCGTGTAATTCATGAATTTATTAATCAGTCTGGGGCTATTTATGACTTAAAAATTACTAAAGAAATGAGGACAGCTGCCACCTCAGCTAGAGCAAAATACATGCAGTATTTACAAAGTGAAAGATCCAAAGAAAATCTGAAACAAAAAGTTCTAGAGGAGGAAATAGATTTTTTAAAACAAAAGAAAATGTTCCTCCGAAAGGACATGCACCAAACAAATGAGGAAGCAAGTAATTTGAATGAGGCTTAAAAGTTCACATGAACTAAGAAGAATTCAATGACATGAACTAAGAAAAACAATTACTGAAAAAGAAATTAAAATAAATACCTTGCATGTAAAATTAAATGAAAAAAAGTTTGGAATTAAAAGATATTTAATTTGTTTACCAGTTTCATGGTTTTTCTTTCATCAATTTATTAACTGATATTTTAAGGAGTTTTTGTTGTGTTAAATTTGTAATATATCTTCTATTATTATACTTTATCATCTAATAGGTTGAATTTGTAAAAATGAGACATTTTATTTAAAAATGTGTGCGAAAATTCGTTAAGTTTATTCAGTTTAGAGGTCCTTATTTTTTGGTTTTTTTAGTCCTTAAAAGTCCTTGTTAGTCCTTGATTTTCTTTTAAGGAAATGTGTATGAACCTTGAGAAGGTGTTTTTGATTAAATATAAAATTTTTTGAATACTGTTATTTTTTTAATTATGGAATACTCTTAAACCTGATGAGCTGCTAATTATTTCAATATTATGTATTTCAGGAATGAGATTTTTAACTAGACAAACTTAATGTCTTCATATATAATGGAAGCATTTTAATATGAAGAATATTTTATTTGAAAATTTTTAAGAAAGTATGCTAATATATATTATTTGTTTTGGAACTGAACAGTAAGGGTAGAATAATCTGGTACCGCTCTGAGGTTTAACCAATTAATACTTAGCATCCTATGTATAGGACAGTTATATTTCACATTATGGTTAAACTGAATGCATTTCGTTGTTCCTTTTTTTCCTTTGTCTAATAAGTCAGTATGTATTCTTAAACTCTTTTAAACTTTGCATATAGCACCCATTAGCCACATTTTGAAGTCGGAAGTGTCATTAATTTGAATTTCCCTTTGATTTATTTCCAAGGCATTTGAAAATAATTTGTAATTTTTTTTATATTTTACTACATTTTAAATCTCTTTTAATGCATACCTATAAAATGGTTTTTAAAGTGATTATCTACCAATTTTACAAGAATTTTAAAAAAAAGAGTAATTTTACTTAACAGTTGTCTGAATCTTCGTGTTTTTAACATAATTTGAAAGAAATATTCTCAATTATATGCTTTAAATGAAATTGGGCATTCACAGGTCTTTATAGAAAATAATAATTTTTTCCAATTTGATGTTTAATTTAGTGGTTTTTTAGGTAAATTCTTATCCCAAATTTGATTTCTTTCAGTATGAAAATACGAATTTTATTCTCAGCAAGATAGAAAAGCAAGCACAGCGTTTAGCAAAAGATAAAGGAAAAGTACACATCATCACTGGACCAGTGTTTCATGATGCTAAAAAGTGCTCATCTTTCTTATTTACTTTTGTGTTAAAACTATAGTTATAAAAATGTTCTTTTCTTGCAAACTCAAAATCCTGTATCATTAAGAAAGTGGAAAGCATTGAAGCATTAAATTAATTGAAACATTAAATTATTATCTCCTAAGGAAATTGAAATGCTTTCAATTTAAAAAATTGTCTTTATATTGTTGCTTACAAATAGTGTAGAATCTGTTGCGATTACTTAGGCTGTCGGGTTTCTTCGATTGTAAAATCTAGGGATGTTATGAATATTCGGTGTTCAGCCCATTTGCCGAATATTTAGTCTGGCGGAATACTAAACTGATATTCAGGATAATAATTTTTGAAAATGTCCTTTTAAATATATTTACTGAAGAATATTTGAGAATTACATTTCAATACATTTGTTATCGAAAAAATCTCCAAAAATTTACTGAGTTTTGTGTTGCTTAGTACATACGAGAATTTAATAATGTTGCATAACATTTATAATTATAAAACCTAAAATTATGATGCAAGAGTGGTAATTTTTTAGTGATTTGTACTTAGAGGAGCCCAAATATATTTTCTTACTAAATTTGCAAATCTCTGAAATTTTTCTGTTCCCCCCCCCCCATGTATTTTTTTTTAAGTAGACACTCCATCCTAGCTATTAGAAGTTCTTTATGAAAGTAGGAATTTTCTTCTAATAATTTTAATTTATCCCATTGAATTTTCTTTTATGTTTGTTATATTCTGCAATGTTGACTCTTATTTTTGTGAAGCAATAACAAACAGAAAACAACGAGAGTTTCTCATTTTTTTATTATTGGAGTTAAGGTCTTTAAAATATTACAATGAATGAACCTATATGTTAACATTTTTAAATACACAAATAATAATAAAAAAATCAATTTTATTAGTCTTTAATTTTTTCATTTAAAATTTGAGAATTATTTTATTTACAATCAAAAGGAAAATATTTTAAAATTGGGTATTAGCTCCTGAATATTCTGCATTTGGCCTAAAATTTGGTTGAGTATTCAACTATTCTGTCAAATCACTATTTGTTACATCACTAGTAAAATATTTCCATCCTATATTTAGTCTTAGCATGTAGGTTCAAAAGTCATGATTTAGAATATTCTATAAGCCTTTTTTTGTAATAGTGGAAGATTTACCAACTGACTTTAATGGCTTGATTAAACTTTCAGATGAAAAATAATTATTTTAACAGTTCTGTTTATAGGATGAACTCGACACTCAAATGTTTGAGCTACATTAGAGCAATACACAGATTTACAGATAGAAAAGCCACATGTATAGTGTTTTTGTATCGTATGTAACCACTTGACTCAAGAAATTGAAAACCAGTTTTAAACAAGAAATTAATGTTTGACTGTTATGAAATTGGTAGTCTTAGCGGTATCATGTTGATTTTGTCTATATATTTACAAATTGGTATCATTTTGCTACCCAAAACTGTTCTTTTATTACCAAGTTTCACATGGCTGCTACTCTCAGTAATGAAAATAATAGAATATTTCAGCATCTTGATTACAAATGTTTATTATATGTTGCACATGAGTACACAACATAATGTACATGAGCTGTGATGTGAGCATATCAGATATTTTATTAAAAAGCATAATCTACTCGATAGATTTTTAACAAAATAATCTCTGTGAGCATGTATGATTAAATGGCCGATATTGTGTGGATCTTTTTGACAAAAGATGTAGTAAAGAAGTCAACTTGATTACTTTTGTTATCTGATGTACACATGTTTTTTTTTTTTTTTTAAAGAAAGAAATGTGATTTTACATTTGCATTCAGATCATGTATTCAAGCATTCAACCTTTAATGAAATTAACAATATTCTGAGCACTATTTATGGTTAACAATATGCTTTTATATTGATGGCAGTTAATTTCTAGTATACCATCATGTCCAACACTTCTGGTGTCTTCAAACAATTTTGATAAAAAAGTGAGGGAATTAAGACTTCTAAAATGTACTGGTTTGTAGTGTGAATGTGCTGACATTTGTCAAAGTTTGCTTACACACATGATGAAGTACAAGTTCTTGAAAGTTGAAGCTCACATCAGAAAAAATTTCCAGCTTTGAACATATATGCTGAATATTTTTAAGCAAATGTGATAGTAGTGCAAACGCAGTTAAACAGAAATGGAAACATTCCAAGACTAATTTTTACTTAACAGAAACAATGTGTCGCATGTGTTTGTTTATTTTCAGGGAGCTCATTTTTGTGTTTATTTTCAGGGAGCCCATTTTTGTGAAAGAAGGCAGTAAAGTGAGAGTTCCGGATGCCTTCTTTAAAGTGTTAGTACATGACGACACGCACAAGAAACGCAACATACACAGAGTATTCGCATATATTGTAGAGAACAAGAATGATGATGATGATGAAGACATCAAAAAGGCTCTTAAAGACATTAAAAATGCAAGAGTAAATATTGGAGATCATTTTATTTTCATGGGTGATTTTAATTTTAAATTAAAAAGTTTTAATTAATTTAATTTATAACTGGTTTTTATAATATATTCGATCAACTCCACATTGAATGACTTAAATTTGAATGCAGATGTGAATATCAAAGAAGCAAAAATCAAAAAGGTAATAAGCAAATAGAACATTCTCTTGTTTGTTGAGTGAATCATCCATGTACTGCAAGAAGTTTTCAAAATGTCGTCACTACAGTAGAGTCTCAGTTATCCAATGTATACAGGAGTTGCTGTTGCAGAAAGAAAGAGAAGAAACACTTTTTATGTAAAACTAGCTGTGTGGCCCGATGTTGCACGGGCTGTCTCGAATAATACGTCATGCCCTGGTGGAGAGAAGTGTGGTCACGCGACGTCTCGGCATACATACTTTTTCGTATGTCGCCTCCATTTTTTTTTTTTTTTTTCCAACAAATATTGCCACTTACTTTCCCCAACAAATGCAAATATTCTTTCAAATCTAGTCTTTTTATTATTTTATTTTCATATGGCCACCTCCGGTTTATTTTTTCTACAAATATTGTCACTAACTTTCACAAAATTGTAAAAAGTTGTTAAAGAAAAATTACGCTGTGTTTTGCACATGCACAGTAAAACATTATTTACTAAAAATGCTCATATTTCCTGTAATATTCAGAAAGTTTTTTCCAAATTTTTACGAAATGCTTCTTTAACATATTGTCATTTTTTCTGTGAGTTTCGTATAATATAACAGAAAACTCTGCATTTTATAAGCAAAAAAGCAGGAGGGACAATTTGGGATTTTTTAAGAAAACCTTTATATCTTCCCAAATATTTGTGCTGAATTTCCGAAAATTCCTGTAAATATTATGCACATTAAACATGACCATTTCTGAAAGTTTTGTCTTCATCAGTTTGTAGACGCTCCCCTAATTGCCCTCAGGGCTGAATCTTCAATGTAAAATGTGAGTTATAGTCTATTCTTTACATGGTCAAAGTTTAAAGGCGATCAGTTAAATCCTTCGGGTGAAAATTTGAAAGTGTCCGGATATTTTTGGGCATATAGTGTATTTAAACTTTTTTTTCAGAACTTCGAAGTGAAAATTTTAGTTAAAATTTTTGTTAACAACTGTTTTTATCTGATAATATTTAACTGTTTTTAGCCGAGAACCCAGCATTTCTCAGGATCTAGATTTTTAACTATGTCCCACCCCCCTTCCTTTTTCTACAAATATAGTCATTAACTTCCCCCAATAAACATAAATCTCCTTTGAATCCTTTCTTGTTGAATTAAAATTTTCAGTTCTAACTTTTTATTACCTTATAACAGTATGGTTTGAATGAAGATGCAAGAAGTTTGGAAACTGAAAATTTATTTTAAACAATATACCGTATAATAACTAATACAAGTTTAAAATGAATAATTATACTTTACAGAATTTTCACGGTGTTGTTGATTAAAATATAAACTTCAAAAAATCCATAGAAAAGTAAAGTCTTAATGAAAATACATGTTGCAAAATAAAACATCAAAAGAAAGAGAGAAGAAAATTCAAGAAAAAGATTTTTTCCAGTGTTTATAAATTAAAACACTGTAGCATAACATTTTGTTTCGAGCGTAGAAAATCGTTTGCAAAAGAAAAAACCAAAACATTTTATTCCAACAAGCTTCCTTTAATACAGCTCAAAAGTAATAATTTACAAATAGAAATAAATAAAAATTGCAAGAACTAATAAATTAAAATGCAGAAAGTGTATGTGAATAATAGTGGAGAAAAAAGAAAATTTGCGAAAATAGGCAAAAAAAACCCACCCAAATTTTCCACTTAAAATTAATTAAATAAAAATTTAATTCAAATTTTTAAGAAATCTTTACAACATTAACTCCCTCTTATGCAAATCCAGCAGTGTTCCAACTCTGTAAAACGGTCTGGGTATGCATAAAGAACAAAGATACAAACATACATACCTACTAAAAAAATTGCTCTTTTGCTAAGATAGATAATCAAAATAAAATAGTGAAGCATTCATTAATAATAAACAAATGGAAATTTGATATAATACAGTCATTTGGTAAATTTAGTTATGTGGCAAGGCAACATGCATTTCGAGTTGGTTTTAATCTTCTGTGTAAGAAACCTTTTTCTTCACCCCATGTAGTCAAAATAGGAGGAAATACCGTTGGGAAGAAAAGTGGTTGCATTTAAGAAAGTAGTTGTACTATGGGCTACTACTTTCTTACTGCTGGAGTTGAAAGTCTAGGTACCCACCTGTGCTTGTCATTAAGGTTCATCAGTTCAAGAATATTTGAAATCTATGTTGCAACATTGAACATGAGTTGACTCTAATATGTGATCTGGTCCCCTCTTACAGTTAGTTATACACTTGTGGTGTGGCTTCATATTGGAAATGAGGGAGTTGATTACCACAGTAACACTTGATTCAACTTCTGTAGCAATGTATATTTCTATTTCTGGCTGTTTCTCGGAATTTGATGATGAGCAGCTACCCAGGCAGGCTTTAGGGCTTGCTGACCAGTCCAACAAGTAGATATCTTCAATTTCAAGATAAGCATCAAACAGATGATTGAAATTTGGATGAGCATTATTGTCTGAAATTTTAACCAAAGGTTGATTGTACCATGAAAATTGAAGGAGTGCAGTAAAAATTCATGCCTTCATATCTGAACATTCAAGGACCATCTCACTCACTTCAGCATACAAGATAGTGTGATGGAGACAACATTCTTGGAACAGACTTCATGTGGTTATATTTTCCTTATAGGCATATTGTGATTCAATCTGGACACTGATTCTTGATATACCTTCATCTGCAGAGAACTTGGAACCCAGTACCTTTCCTTGAACATTTGTAAAGCAGTCACTATGGCAACAAAAATTTCATGGTGTGGTCAGTCGTCAAGATAACACACTTCTCTGAGTGTTTAACTGAGGCTTTCGTATTCAACAATTATTGGAATTAGATCTTACTACCTGAAGTTGTATTTTTCAGTAATTCAGTTAGCCCTTGACTTGTTTTTATGGTTAAGAATTCCTATCCTTCCATGGCTTAATTGTCTTGGAAGTTGAGGATATTCGCTGGATGGGTTGGCTTAGCAGATCTTCAGTCCAAAAAACTATTGAACATGTCTAGTATGCTTGTGAGAAGGCAATTGCAGATCATTATTCTCTATCCAAAGACCATTTTAAAGCTGAAAACTGGTTTTCTGTTGCAGTAGAAATGACTGCCACAAAAACTATTTCATTTAATTTGTTTAAAATAATGTAACAGAGTATCAATATGAAATCTGATTAAAATGTGTCCATTAGTTTTTCAGAAATTTGATAAAATTTACATTTTTAAAAACTTTGAACACCAGTGTATGCTTATTATATGCCGTAAATAATGCATTTTCCTTAGGAAATCCATAGTAAACTCTCTAAGCAAAATTATTTATTTTAAAACTGAGAATTATTGAAAGTTGGAGCTTTTTGTATTGTAATTTTTTATGCTTTTGTTAAGCATCAGGAAATTTAATTCCTTGTTTTATTTAACTGATGAGTTTTTCTTCCCTTTCAGGTAAACCTGGCACTTATAAACGATTTAACTGGTTTGAACATTCTTGGCGAGATAGACGAGAGAAAACTAGTAGGTGATTGTAATCGAAAACAGAAAACATCCAGAGGCATTGGGTCATAAAAAGGATAAATATAAAATATAATTCCTGGAAAAAGAACAGATGCTCTTTGTTTACTTTCTTTTTCCCGGTGTCCCTTGTGCATCACGGCCCTGGTCCAGGTATAGGAGATGGTTCATTAAGGTCTCTTGTATGCATACCAAAATTCAGCAAAATCACCGTCACAATTTTTTGAACATCTTCAGACATGAGTGATATGAAATCCATAGTGCTTCTTTTTTGTTGAATCAAAATATAGACAGCAATGTTTTCCCTTATGAAGATCTTGTGCTCAAATATCTCTTTATATTTACCTCGTATGTTAAAAAAAAAAGTTGATTTTGTTTCTCTAGTAATTGTGGAATATAATTATCAACTTCCTTGCTTCCTTTTTAAGGAACTGATAATGCTGCCTTTATCAAATCCATCTGTATTCCACGGACACATGCTGACCAGTGGGCTAGGGACATGACATGGATCAAAGGAAGGAAGTTACTTCTATTCTCTGTCTGTACTCTTCACCAGCATTATTAATAATAATAATGAAAAACTGGTAAATCGATGCACAATTAACTCTCCATGATTGGCTGGCTGTTGGAGGTTTTCCTCCAACTGAAACACAAATGTGGGCCAGCTTCCTCTGAAAGTCCTCCAGGAAGGCAACCTTACCTCCATATATTGGAGTTAAACCAGACTGCTGCTTCAGGTGCTCTATGATCGCTTTGACCATCAGAAGATGCCACACTTCTTCATTGACTTAAGTCATAGACTTAGCTAGAGAGATTAGAACCACCACCATCAGTTTTTCACTGAATAGATTTAACTAATTGGTAATGTTGTGTTACCAAGTTTGTTTGTATTCCAAGGATACATGGAGATAGATTCTTTGATTCTACGAATTTGACCAAAATATGATATAGATGAACAGAGGTAAGGCAGCTGCTAAATAAACACACATCTGAAGGCTAAACACGCACATCTCTATAAGTGAACAGTTGTAAAAAAAATATACTGGTGGAATCGAACTGTGCAGATGTGCCTATTAAATATCGTTTGGAAGAAGTTGTGAAGAGAAGACATTTATTAATTGTCATAGAGGAAGAAAAGTATTTCTGAATTACTCGTAATTTACAATTATACATTTTAGAGGAATGGAAACCCATCTGTCTGACGTGTATAAAGTGATGATGAAAACTATTGGCTTGATTTGTGTTTATTACTTAAAACCTGATATATATGGTCTGCCATCATTTTCTTCTTCTGTCGTCTCTCTTCATTTACGACATCTCAAAACTTACCTGTGTTTTTGTGTAAATCTGTTTCTCCCCAATAATGGGTGTAAAAATGCTATTATTGAAAGCGATGGAAATATACATCATTTTTGAACTATATGAATGTTTGAACTATATATATGTTATGTGAATCCATTTATGAAAAGAAAATAAATGATGATGAAAATGTATCTTTGTAATTTTTGTCCCTGGCTGAAATGACACGGTTTTGAATACAGTGCAAGTCTGTTTGTATAAACCAGCAAAGTAATTATGCCAAAATGCATTAATAATTTTTGAAACATTTTAAATCTTATTCAACCATGTAACTTTATACATATTTTTCAACTATTAAAAACTAGACGTACTTCTCTAGAAATAAATCATCTGAAACATGCAAGTGATTGATGTAGGGTACGACAGCAAACGGGAGATTTTGATACAGCTGTCAGATAATTTATGCACTGTATCATGAAAAAATATTTTCCATTGGAGGCACTACATTTGTGATTTATAATGAATGAAATAGCATGTTGTTACATGTAGCATGTTCAAGGGCACAAACTATCTAACTAGGGGAAACTAGGAAGACTTGACCCTAGAATTTTTTCAACTTATGAGACTGTTGGTAATTTGTTAGTGCTGTCTCTTGGTCTTTGAGACTGTGGTAATTTGTTAGTACTGTCTTTATTTGATCTTGGGGCGTTTTGTAAAAAAATTTCTTCCTAATCTGAAAAGCCATTGTAATGGTGTGTATGTGAATGCATTTTGGGAGTTCTGAAGTAAATTTTTCATTTTTCTGTGGATTTGAACTTAACTCTTGAAGGTATGTAGCATATTTCAGTCTATAAATTGATGGATGGTGAAATGCATTATCTTAATTCAAGGTGGTTTAATTTTTATGTTATTTAGGAAAATTAAAGTGAAAGACTTGACCCTATACCCTTCAAATAAGTATCTTTTTTCATTTGCTACAATTTCGATGTTAGTTAACAACAGACTTGCATTTTGTAATCAGTATTAACTTTTTGGCACAGTGGGAGTTTGTCACCAATATGGCGACTCAAATAATGAAATTGGATGTTGCACTAGCAACCATTAGCCTTAATTGTTAGTGAAATCGTTAGTGGTTTAAGTAATTATGTTCTTGATGAGAACAATTATTTAAAAATAGGGTTTAAATATTTATTTAAAGAATAAACCAACAGGGTCAAGTCTCCCTACCCTTAGAGAGACCTTCTACCCTAGGTGAAAAAATCTATATTTCTAGGTCATGAAATATATTTGCTTAAGTGAGCTATCAATTTACATGAGTACGTACCTCGTGCTTAGAAAGTCTTTTTGATGCTAATGATCAAAATATTAGAAAAATTAAAACTAGATCCAGTTTCCCCTACTTCAAAAAAGGACTTCTGTTGAAGGCTTTCAATATTGAGCCCATGAGGGGTTTTTTATGTCACTTTTCCTTGCAGTATTACCCATTTTTTCCCCTAAGTTATTTGCTCAACTTTCAATGAGTTGTATAGCTGAAAAAGAGAATTTAATTCTTAATATTGAAATATAATAAAGTAAGAATGGGCAAAAGAAAGAAATCCAATATTAAATATTCATGCCGATGTAATTCGATGCATTTTTTTTTGTTTCATATTTTTCCCATCTTTTTTTGAAGAACCATAACCTGTTGTAAAACTCTCCAAGGGGAGATTGTGGTCCATATATATTCGGAATTTCGGATATTTTGCAGTCTCGCATCTGGATGCTTTGTATTTGTGAAATGTATATTCATTATTTTTCTTGCATTCTGTTTTGGAATAAAAATACAACTCTTAAGATTAAACATTCAGAGATTATTTATATTGTACTAGCAGAACGTAGAACATTTTTGAACATTGATAGTCAAGACACTGTACAAATTATGAAATATTATTTATTCTCACCAAAAAATTACTTGGGTAGGTAGTGGGCTAGAAAATACCTCGGGAGATCTTGGTAGAGATTTTGAGACAATTTATCAAATAATTGGAACTCAATACAGTCCATGAACCATTCTCTTTCTGCTAATAGTTCTTATCTTCAAAACTTGCTACTTGAAGAGCCAATTTTTATCTCAAAATGCATTGCTGATCATACTGAACTTCAGTTGTTAGTAAAGGAAACTGTAAGTGTACCATATGCCAAAACTTAAACCTCCCTTTCTCCATAGTCTCTCCTTTTCCCCATTGGTGGCAACATGTTACCTGGATTAACCCATTACGGACGAGTGTTGGCAAATAGCCTCCTAAGTCTTTTTACCTTTCGTCCACAGCGACACTCGGGCGGCTCCGTCTGCAAAGGGTTGAAACATGCAGATAAAAGGAATTAAAACAACAACCAGAATTATTCAGCTTACTGGTTATATTTCCTAATGTACTTACTGTCTTAGAGGACTTTGTTTACAAATTTCCTCAGAAAAATTGATGAAATAAATAAAGAAACTAAAACCCATTAGGATGTTATTACCTTAGCTTTCAACAATGGTAAACAAACTTGCAATTAAATATTTGTTTAAACAATGAAAATGGTTTGAATTTCATTGCAACAATGAAAAGTATTGTTGTAAATTATGCTTAAAAATATTTTTAAAAATCAATTAAAATTCGAGGAAAATAATTATATAGGAACTTAACTGATATTATGGAAAAGATATATTTTTTAAAATTTTCATATGGCATAACAATCATTATTCTGCAAAGATATTTTCGGAAGTTGTCAATGAAAAAACGCCACAATTTCGCTTAATTTTAAATTCAAATTTTTTAAAAACCGGCTCCAATGTGCATATATTCCCAAAGTATATTTGTGCCGAATTTTGTATCTCTAGATCCAGCGGTCTACCCTGTAGGGTGCCAAGGCACACATTCTCCTTTGTTATTAGTAGAGATATCTATTATTTTCCTAACAATTTAAATTTAAAAAGGGTATTTTTCTACCAAAAACCAGCAAAACCGTCTTGAACATTTTTTGTCTGATCAGGCTCTTATAAAAAAAAGAATTACAAAGGTATTTTTTTTTCTTGAAGAAAAAAATATTTCTAAACATTTAGATCAGTGACAGTGCTTTTTCATTTTAAAACAGTGACAAAAAGAAACAGTACTTTCTTTTTAAAACTTTAGTAAGTAGATTTAAAGCAGTGGTGGTACATCTGGATTATCAACAAATACTTCTTCCTGATCTTTAATGTGAGAAACCAACTCCTTATTTTGACTTGCTTCAATATTGACGATTTTATCAATGGAATACGTGATGCTTTGATTTTTCATACCGAGATCATGTTTCTCAGAGACATTCCTAAAATATAAAGAAATAAATTATATACAAAAGTTATTGCATGACATGTAATAGTACACGCATGGTCCCATGAAATAATTCAATTTAATAATTTGCATATTTAAGACATTTTTACTACAAACTGGTATATAAAATGTTCATTCTTTTATGTCTTTTTCGGAATGCTTCGAATTAAGATTTTGGTATGCAGGCTTGAAAATACTTAGTGTCAACTATAAAATGATTTCAGAAAGTAGTTTGAAATACAGTTGAACTTGGAAAATTCGAAACTGACAGACCACAATAAATATTCGAATTATTAAAAAGATTGAATAAAGGAAAACTAGGTCTATAAATGAATACAACCAGAAAAAACGACATTTTTCATACTAAAAATGACAAAGATTTATTTTTAATATTTAAAATTTATAGTAAAAATAATACAAAATTGATAAATATATAAAAATAAAGTAACTGTAACAAATAAATTAATAATAATTACATATAAAATAATTTGCAAACCAGAGGACTAATCCCCCAACCACTAAACCTATTTCGATAATTTTTATTTCATATGAAATCTTGTGACGTCTAGATATGTCATCAATGGTCGCCTACCACCTTCCATTTTTGAAATATATCACGAAATAAAACTTTGGCACAGTCCCTTAGCGTCTACAATCGTCAATTTATTTCGCCAAGTTGCATTAATGGCTACAGGTTATTAATATTACGGGCGCATAGCTGGGCACCGAAAGCGGCTAGTAAATAAGTAATTTTAATAAACAGTATTTTTACAGTATCGAATTTTTAATGCAATAATTCTACATTAAAACTTAAAATAAAATGTATTTTGATCAAACATGTTCAAAGTTTTTTTTAATGAAAAGAAATTCGACGGGAGGCTGTCTCTGTGAAACGGCCGCTGGGATTGAAGGGCGTAGACTTACTTATCTTACTCAATTGTGACTTTCTGTGACTAAAGTAGCTCTATGTGCCTATTAACTCTATAGTCTATAGTGACTATTAGTCTAGTGTGACTATGTGACTCTATCTATGTAAAATTTTTCGTGAATTTTACCAACTTTTCAACTCATCTGTGACTAAACCATTATTTCACATTCTAAAATTATTTTTGCAATTTTCAATCTCTACCTTTCTCTGTTAAATGAAACTAAAACCAACTCTCTATATTATTTGGTTGCGGAGCTATAAGCGTTTAACTTTTACACGAAATTCGACGTAATTCAAGAACTCTTGAGTCAACAATATTTCGCGCGATCGATGGCTGAATTGACTTAGTATGCGTGCGCGCGCACCGGTCGCTGCGACGTCATCAAAATTTTTAGTGATTTTTAACCAACTTAGCAGCTTGATTGTGACTAAACCGTAATTCCAAATTCTAAAATTCTTTTTGCAATCTTTAATGTCAAGCTTTCTCTGTTAAATGAAACTAAAACCAACTCTCTATGTTTTTTGGTTGCTGATATATAAGCGTTTGAAAATACCATGAAAATAGTCATAATTTTTTCTTTTCTCGGCACACCATTAGACCACTATCCAGAAACGTAAGTCTACGTCAAAAAATTATATCGTTTTTTTTTTTTTTTTGAATACACTAAGTGAAGTTACCGAGTCAATTAAGGGCCTTCAAAATTATTCCTAACGATAGCTGAGGACACAAAATATATACGTATATTTAACTAACGACAACAATTCGGAAGTAAAAACTATCTTTTCACGATATTTAGTTTTGGCTTCGAATTAACTAAAATAAATTCAAAACATTATGTTAATCGGAAATACAAGGTATCAGAGGAAATTATCGAATTAGCGCCGAATTTGAATGAAAAAAGTTTGAATTAGCCAAGTTCCACTGGTTAATGAATTAAATTACATGGAAAATCAGTGTGTGGACCAGCAACATTAAAATTGCTTATAGAGATTTGTTTAACAGTAAGTAAATGAAAAAAAAAAAAAAAACACCACGGAATGCACTTAAAAAATTTTTCGTCACAAAATGGTTCAAGAAACAAAACCAGTTTGTTGACAAATAAATATAAATGAGGAGTTATATAACTGAGAAAAGAATAGAAAAAAAGTATTAAATTTTAGTGAACAAGATTATTGAAATAAAGCAGTTGCGTTAAATCTTCAAGATTCTCTTAAACAAGATAGAACCATTCCTTAAAAAGTATGCAAAATGCTCTAAAAAATATTGACACTAAAATGTTCAACATACTTTTTCTTTTTCTGATTGTTGATGCTGCTATGTGATTTTCCCAAGCACTTCCTACCCATTAATACCTCGTCTGCCTAAAATATGAAAATTATTTTTCTCTTTAGCATTGATATCTAATTACAAACTGAAATTAACTACTAAGGGAACTCTTATTCTTTTATTTCGTCATTAAAATACCGAATTAAAAAAATAAATTATGTATAGTTTATAATTCAGAAAATGCGCTAAATTTTTATATAGAAAAATTCTAAAAAGATTTAATTCATAATTAAATCATTAACAATGCTTCGAATGAGGCAATTTCTATTCATTTTCATTCACATCCATTATTGAATATCGACAGGACAGTTGATGAGTTTATGAGGAATTATTGCTACAGTCATTAAAGTATTTGTCAAGGGAGTTTTTGGATCAAATATTTGCTCTCATTTAAACAAATGTAGGGAATACTGTATTTTGTTTTCCGTCATTCCTGACTGTACTATTGTATAGCAACGGATTCGGAAACCCTTCGCGCTTTTGCGCATGCGCCGGGCGGAGTTACTTTCATCAAAATAGGGGGAAAGTGAAGAACGGAAGGGTGAGGTTTACACTTTACTGAGCGTGATCTAACAAAGAACTCCGGAAATGCGCTCATACGACTCATTTCCTGACACCCCTTTCCGGTTTAAAATCGTCCAAAAATGGTAGTCTCGGAATCTGTTGCTGAACAGTACATGTACTGTTCCTGACTGTACAACGGTTGCTGAACAGTACATGCACTGTTCAGCAACAGATTCCGAGACTCTTGATCTTAAACCTTTCAACTTGTGGCTATTTTTAATCGCTATTTCGATTCAACGTTCGGTAATTAGTTCGAATACATTTATAACGAAGTAATAATCAATATTTATTACTAGAATTCCTAAATATAGAGTACTAAATTCCTGATTAAAGAGCATAATATAAATCAGCGCTACAACAGCATAACAATTTATTGAAAGCAATCTATATCTTATGTACAGAGTAACTACCGCGACGCAAATGAGTCAATTGAAGGGGCGCCACAGTCACATGACAGACGGAAAAGCCCACCTTATATCGCATCTAAATGCACTCTTTCTTATGCTGTGCTGTGACGTCAAACACTTATTTCTCTTGGAAGATGCGTATTGGATTCCAAAATTAAATTGGCGCGTATTACGTTAAAACGAATTGATCCAATTTTCACATTACCCGCTGCAAGATGGTGGAATAAATTAATTTTCTTTCTTTTATCTTTGATTACGATATTTATGAGTTTGTAAATACGGATACTACTGATTTTGTAGTTAAAGTACTGATTAGGAAAAAAATCACGGGTCTGTGTGTATTTCTTGACTAGATGTATTAAAGAATGGTCTGTTTTATTTTAAGGTTAACCGTTTTTAGTTGATGAATTTTGTCTGAAAACGCGAAATTTTAATTTTCGTTTTCCATAGCTGCAGATGATATTCAACAGGTTTATAAGTTATTTGACAATTTTTAATTTAAAAAATAATAAAAAAATTAACCGCTGAAAAAAATGTCTATCCGGAAAGCAAAAGTTTTCGGCTCTTCAGAAAAATATACTCTCCTGTGTTAATTATTAGGTCGAAATCTTAATTTCAATCATTGAAGATACGATTTATAATTATCTAAATTTTTCAGTTCTTTAATGAATCAAGTAAAATTCCATTTTCTCAATTTCTTTCAACCAACATTTTGATGTGTTAAATAATATAAGAGAAAAAAAGCCCGGTGACAAAACGATCAAAATGTATTTCATGTCGAATTCTCTAAGGAAAGTAAGGGTATAACTGAACGTTCTTCCATAGGGCCCTACCGCAGTTATTCCATATAATTTTGCAGGCTACGTTATTATCTATTAATTTAAATGATTTATATTATACCATTATGTTATTCGATCACATTGCATTATTATAGAATTTAAGTTAATTATACCATCACAGTATTCAATTATGTTATACTAATTTACATAGCAGTTCGTATCCTTGAATCTATTCGCAAGCATTGCCTACAAATATCGATTAATTATTTATAGCACTTAATTTTAAATCCCTATGAGTTTGTATGTTTTGAAATAATTAAAAATGAAGATAATTATCCTCCCATCTCGAAATGTGCTTTTGGCTATTAACCCTTTTAGAGGCACAAACAGTTAATTTCCCCCCGTGAAAACGATGTAAATGTGTGTAAATATCCATAAGGAGAAAAAAAATTGGAAGGGTTCTGCTATCTATGTTAGATATTAAAAATATGTTTTTCCTTTCCCTAATATATCATCAAAAGACTACCACATGCTTAAGAAACAAGTTCTTTAAAAGGTGGTTCCTGAAGCAAACCGCCGCCCTGAAAGGGTTAAAAAAGAACTGGAGTACTCAATTTCTTTTTAACTCAACGTCGGGCTGTTTTTAACCTTCCAGCAGTCACGCGTACGTAGGAGATACTTATGTCGTGCATCGTATTACATATTTATATCGTTCTTTTATAAATTTAAATGCAATTTTTATTTATATAATCTGTGTTTAGTTACGGCGATAATGAATACAGACGTATAATAATCTAAATACATTGTATCCAATAGCCATTATAAGAAGGTAAAAGATTATGTTTTCCAAAATGAATGTACCACCATCGATAGTAGCTTTTGTAAGGAGAGCCTAGGCCGTAGACCTGTAATCTCCAATCCATAGCTGTGCTGTGAGAAAAGTGGCATAACACAATAACGCTAACTTAATGTACCAGAGAGCTTGAATAACTTACTTTTGGCATGATAATGACCAGGTGCCCTGTTGTCTGAGAGCGTTGACATGTGCTCCTGTCTGGATGCACTTCTCCCGGTAAAAGGAGCTGAAAGTATTTCCCTTTCACTTTTACTCGCACATAATTCGGCTGAACATCTGCTTCCAACAGTGAGGTGTCCAGAAATCTGTTTACAAGAACAGACTGTGTTCCAATAGAAGTAATGTTATTTTATGAAAAAAAGAAGGAATGGAATTATGAAGAAATAATTCAGCTAAGAAATGCCGAATTGCATATTTTTATCTATGTAATGAAATTCTGTTGACATGAATTTCTATTTTATCTTAAAAAGAACCATTCTGAACAGATATCTTTAACGATATCTTATTTTGTGATAAATATACGTTCTACATCAAATGCAAAATTTTTCATGCTCCATTTATTGACTATTGTTTCACTAATTTATACATTTCAAGACAAAGTTGGTATAATTATTAAAATAATGCATAACTCGAATTTAATGTGAACTGCAGTTTTGGAATTAAAGTTTATTTCATTGAAGATCGATTATTCCAACAAATTTTTAGCCTTAGTTTCTTATCCTTCTACAAATTAAAGTTCGTTAGAAAAAATTTAAAAAATATAAGCTAAATGATATCGTCTCTGAAGTCACGAAAAAAAGGACTTATAACATTCCTAACATGGTTTTCATTTTTATTAGTCTGATTTTGATCGGGAATAAATTGTGTTTAAAATGAAAGAAATTTAGTTTGTACTGAATGTAACAGTAGAATACCTTTTTCACGAATTTCTACTTTACATACTCATGCGTTTTATCAAGTTAATAGAGAATCTCGTGGAACTAATGTTATTGCAATTGATATTCTTGTTTAAAATGTTTAAAATTTAGTACTTTATAAGAGATTCAAAAAAATTTTAAAAACAAGGCATTCGCCAAAATAAATGCGTATTTCGTTGCAAAAGAATTCAGTATTCATGTGTGCCAAGACCAAAAGAACTAGATGCAAATATGTATCACTACAGTACACTGCGCAGTGATGCATATCGGCACTGTTATATTAAATTGTGTTATATCGAATCCGCCAAAACGTTTTTTTTTATGCAAAACACAGGTCAGCTTACATCTGCTCTCAAATTGTTGATATATGACTGTTGTACGTATGGGATATGTCGCTAGTGGTTCTTACTGTATCATCGAAATTTCTTATGTTTTATTGTGTGTGATTTCTTTTGTTTATTGTTAATTATTCTTTGATATAACATCGGCGATAGTTGCATCCATCTGTTCACTTTAGCATAATTATAATTTCTCTCCGATTTTTGCTAAAAATGAGTTTAATTTAGTTAGATTTTCGTCCCATTTTGAAGCACCATGTGGGCTATTTTGGGACAGACTTCGTCATCTCGAACCATGATTAGATGACGGGGAAAATACTTGAGCCGACACCCCACTCTCTAAACTTCAACTGCGTACCAACGGGAGGATATTTGGCCCACGACGGCAAATTTAACGTGCACCAGGCCCACATACCTGCGGAGCTTCGATGGAATCTGTCTCCAACCTGCAATTCTTTGATTCCGAAATCTGACCTTCAGGCTACTTTTGCCCCTGTTATAAATTTGAATAGGTACTTTTCCATTAGCCGGGCGCAAATGTCGCCAATTGTGAGCCAAACGCGAGCCAAGTCGCCAAGCGAAGCGATTTTCCGTCAGCCGGGCGCAAATGTCGCCAATTGTGGGCATGACGCGACCAGTCGCCAGAATCAGAAGCGATTTTCGTCATTGGTGCAAATGCTCTTGGTGGACAGCCAGGCAGCTTGTTTCAATTAATGGCTCAGTAGCCAGCCGGTGTGAACTTCAGCCAGTCGACAAGCGGAAGCGATTTTCAGACCAACCGAGCGCAAATGTCGCCAATTGTGAACCAAACGCGAGCCAAGTCGCCAAGAGAATGGTTGTAAGAAATTTGGCGGAATTCTACATTATTTGGCGCTTTTTCGCTTGCGCCCGGCTAACGGAAAAGTACCTTTGAATATACAGGGTGATTCAGAAAGAAGGAGCAGATTTGAAATATTTATTTCTAATGAACGACAATAGATAGACTGGATCACTGGATAGAGGAAAGTTCAAAGTTTTATTTCATGCATTCGAATAATCCCGGTAAAAGTGGACATGCACCAACACTGGTTGTTTCCATAAATTCAACAAGATCGGGATGATTTTATTTTCCTGAAGACGGTGCTCCACCTCACTTCCAACCAGGAGGTATAACAATACCTGTATGACACCATTCTTACCCCTTGTGATTTTTATCTGGGGATACATAAAAGACAACGCGTATGTTCCTTCCATGCCTGCTTCTTTGCAAGGTTTGTGAGATCGTTTACCGCAGTGAGTTAAATAACCAAGCACCAGTTACCACGTTAAAGTTAAGTTTGTCGCATAACAAATGGAACTCTTGTTCAATGCATGAAACAAAACTTTGAACTTTCCTCTATCCAGTGATATATCGTATGTGTCTCTATCTATTGTCGTTCGTTAGAAATAAATATTTAAAATCTGCTTCTTCCTTTTGAATCACCCTGTATATGGGCAAAGAAAATAATGCAAAAAGTAGCTTTACCGAAGAATATGACATTAGAACAAGTATCAACATTGTTGTTTGACTAGCTTGATAAATGCAAAGAAATAGTCTCCTTACTTTGGAAATTATGACATTGTGGCAGTGCGTAGTTTAGAGCGTGGGACCTTTGGGTCCCAAGTCAAGCATCTTAACCACTAGACAAAAGGAATTCCCCATGTCCGGAGGTGGATACTGACTTATATACATCAGAATAGGATGGCGCAGCACGGTGCACTACAGGAGCAACCCCTCAGCTTGTTTGATATTACTTGAATATTAAAGAAACGATAATTGCACTTCCGTGTGCTGTGTGCATATGCGCAGATTGCTGCCCCCATAGTTAGTGCGCAGGCACGTGCAGGCTTTGTACTATGAAATGCGTCATAGACTTTGTGCAATGAAATATATCATGAACTTTTGAATTGGGAGAGCTGCGTTGATGTAGGAGTTGTAGTGCTGCCATCTGGTGAATGTAGCAGAAGATGGAATTGATGTGATTTTTGGTGCTGCCATCTAGTAGTGGGACTGAAAGTAGGTGTTGCGTGTTCTTCCAGGTCACCACTGTGGCAGTGCGAAGTTTAGAACGTGGGACCCGAGTCGAGCATCTTAACCACTAGACAAAGGAATTCCCCTGTCCGGAGGTAGATACTGACTTATATACATCAGAATAGAATGGCGCAACACTGTGCACTACAACATGCTCTTATGTTCGTTACACTCATTTGTATATAATGACGTAATTTGAGCAATGCAGATTAATTTTAAGGTTTTATATGAAGAAGGGTACCTGAATACTGCTAAGTCCAGTTTGTAACAATTGTTCTTTTCATCGTCTGTAAATTCAAAATCCAGCCTATAAGGAAAAACAAGCCTTCATTTTTGGTGTAAATAAAAGAATATTATTCGAGAAATAAATGACAACTAATTTACTAATGATTAATGTACTAATAAAATTCTAGTACTAATCCAAAAATAGATTCTAATGGAAAATCTATAATCTAGAACAGTAAATACATGCGTCTTTCTGTTTGTCACAAGAAATCCTTTTAAACGGTGAACAGTAGCGGCATGAAATTTGGACACGCCATTTTGGGGTTCATATCGAGGCCAACTGTGCTATTTTTCAATTTTAAAAATGAATTAATTCTTAAGATATTTAATTAAATAACAAAAATTACGCCAAACTTCTGCGTTTTTGCCAATAATTTCTGAAATAATTATAACACCAAAACAATTTTATGTCAGTTTAAGGAGCACTTATCTTTTCTATGATACCAATTTCATTTCTGCAATTTTTTAATTTGCAATTTTATTTTCTACTTTTAATAAACATTTAAAAGTTTATTTAAGACACAATTTGTAACAATGCTTTCTATTGTTGTAATTAAATTCAAACCAACTTTATTTTTTCATCAAATCCTTCACGGCGTATTTTTGCGACTGTAAAAGTTATGCTAAAAATATTACTTTCTTTGCACTTTTAATGTCTAATCCAATGATGTTAGTTTAATTACTCTCTCCATATGTTGTTTCGTTTAATTTTCAAAATTTTTAAAATGATCCTAATGAGTGTGTTAAGTCTTTCAGGGTTACTGAGTCCCGTTCCTTCCGAAGGGAGAGGCACTAGGGAGAAAAAAAAGGAACACTGTGTGATGTTCTTCCTGTCAGGCGCACAAAAACCAAAAGGAAAAGAATGATGCTTCTGGCCAAGGCAAAAATAAAACCAAGATGTGGCGGAACTTCTGTTGTTGCCGTAGCAATGATGGGGAGGGAAAAATGGAATACCAAGAATTGCTAGACTCGTGTCAGGTGACTTAAAGTACGGAGACAAAAAGAAGAGAAGGGTTTAGCTGCTGGCCGCTGCAGGGAAAAGCAGTTTAGTGAAGTTTAAAGTGTTATAAGTACTTAGACTTGAAAATGATTTAATCCCGAGCAATGCTGGGGTATATCAGCTAGTCCTTTTATATGTTAACGGACGGACGGACAAACAGACATATGAAATAACGGCAGGGATGTAGTGGAGACGGCACGCACCGGAACTCGGTTCCGTTTTTGCTTTTTTCTAAGAGAAAAAAAACCTGTAAGGTACATCCTTAAAATAAATCAATTTTTGTCTATTCCTTTCCCTTACGAAAATTTGTTGGATATTTCAAATTAATAACCGGCGGGAGTGGTCTCCCTTAAACTTTCTGGTATATTTTCCCAAAAATGTGCTGTTTCCCCTCACTCCGTGTGGATAAAAAGATTCGAACCTACTGTAACCCAGAATACAATGACTATCAGAAGGCTTTTCATTGTAGATTATAGTGATTGTAAAATATTTAGGTGAAGAATCAAATTCAAAGAGATGCTTACCGATTAAAACCCATCTAGCACACACTTCCACTCTTGCCGGCTCAAGGACGTAATCCTTCCGCGTGTACAGAGATTGCTACCAGTACGCATGCGTATGGAGAATCGGATTAGAAAAATTAATTATGCAATTTTAACGCCTTTTTTTAACCGATTGAAACGAAATTTGAGCATAGATCTATAATTAATTTTAGCAACCGTCATACCAATTTTTATTTATCTAGGGTTTAGGAGACATAATTTTTACAAGTATGCGATTATATAGTCCGACGGGCAGTCAACCCTTCGAGGATTTGGTCCAAAATTTGATAGAAACCTACATTCATGATGATAAAAGTGTGTACCAAATATTATCCATCTAGCTATTCCAGTTTTTGAGTTATAGTGTTCACATAAATGCGAATAGACAGACTTCCTGCTGACGGATTTTGTCCAAAATTTGATAGAAACCTACAAATTATGTTTAAAGACCACATACCAAATTTCATCCCCGTATCTCTAATAGTTTTGGAGTTATCGTGTTCACAGACAGACATAATTCCAAAATTGTGTTTTTCGGACTCAGGGAGGTCTAAAACGTGGAGATTCGACAAAATCTCGAGTTGGAATTTTTTTGATGATTACAAAACTTTCTCTTTGTATACTTCGTATACGAGAAAGTAAAAAGCAATAAACCACTGGCAAATGGTGGCAAGAAGGGGTTAACAGCATTAAGGTTCCGCCCTTTTAAATGTATTTTATGTTTTGATTCAGCAAACCTATGATAATTTGTATATTGCTTATGATGTGGTGATTTTACTTTGACATTACTTAATTTTGGTATAAATTGAAATCAGCACAATTTTTTAAAAAAATTATTCTTTACCATTTTCATTATATTCATGCTTTGAACTAAAGTACCCATTATGTTCATGTTAGATCAAAAATAAAATAATAACTGTAAAATATGCATTGTTTCAGTATTGACTTTTTATTATTTCTGGATTTTAATACCTAAATTTAATACCTGCGCATTTCCCCAAATGTGAAAAACATCTTATGATGAAGAGACCCTACATACCCCCATTACTCACTCCATTTTGTCCCCCCCCCCAATAATATCACCTAAATATAAGCGTTCCGGCACTGCTTAATTTACGACTACACCACTGAATGATGGACAGAGAGAGAGAGTAAATTGAACGATGTGAAAACCGTTGTGCATGGAATGCAACGGCTGATGAAATCAAGCCATATGAATCAAGCCTGAAATATTATTGTGCAACGATGTATTTTTCTAGAGATTCGAAACTGTTCCTTCTAAATGGTGTGTCTACATTTCCGATAACCATCCTGGCCGTTTCCCCTCCCTTTTCTTTAGAGAAAAAAAACATTGAAATGTCATTAATAGAAAATTCTGTAATTAATAACGGAATTGTCATTTCCATCTTTTCAATAAAGTATAGGCGAGTTTTGGCATTCATCTGATATCAGTTCATAATTTTCTAAGCAGGTCAGTTTTAATGAGAGTCACCATGTGCATAGTCCTATTTTAGCATGAAGTAAAATTATTAAGTTTCTAATTGATGAAAACTTACTTAGGTTCATTGACATTGAGGATTTTGCCGTCATCAGTTATTAATTTTCTTACAAGTTTGGGCTTTTTGGTTTCACTGAAAGAGATAATATTTCATTTTTACACGGCTTGGCTTGGAAAATTCTTTTGTAATTTTAAAACAGGAATGTATAATTATAAAAACCTATTTTTAAACTTCAACGTGCTATACTGATAGTTATTAGGTAAAAATCATAAAACATTGCTGCGTTATGCTGCAATGTTAAGAAAATTAGGCAATAAGATTTGTTCGTTTAGATGTGTGTGTGTATAGAAAAACTCTTCACGTGAAGCCAGATTTCTGTTAGAATAATCGCGAGTTTCAGATTTTTTTTAGTAATAATATTAATTGTTCAATATGTTATACTGATAATTATTAGGTAAATATCATCAAACTCTTCTGCGTTATGCTGCAATGTTAAGAAAATTAAGAATCAAGATTTGTATGTGTGTATGTGTTTAAAAGACTCTTAATCCGGAACCAGACTTCTGGTAAAATATCACGTGTTTCCGACAGGTTTTTTTTGTCAGTAATATTATCAATGATGAAACCTGGTTTCGCCATTTTTTACAAGTGATTTAAATCTATTTTAAAGCAAACCAGATTGTTGTATGCAAATTTCATATTTTTCATATTACCTGTTAAGTTTTTTCCTGCAATGTGCTATATACACTCTGATGGGGGAAAATAACTTTCATATTTCTCTTTATGTTAAACTGAAGTAGAACACTTTTTTTTCGTTTTTAACTGAAAGGAAATTGATAAAAAATCCACAGTAAAATTTAACATATCTTTTCGAAAACCCACAGTCTACAGAGACTTGATGTTGAGTGGAAGGTAGCTTGTGCAGAAGTGATAATTCTCTGTGTACGTATCTTTCCCCCTTATAATATGCGTTGTATAAGATTACTGAAATAAATTTTAAAATGATATGTAAAACATCAAATAAACATTTGTTTCTGTTCATTTTTTGATAACAGACTTTTAGTTGGTAAACATATCTGATGGCGCCTATTATAATTAATAACCTATTCACATTTTTTCCCGTAAAATTATTGTTTTTATTGGTATTATTTAGATGCATAGCGACAGAATATTTTGCATTTATTTGTTTAAATAGATCCGAATATAACGTACCTGTTGGGTTTCTTCCGAGATTTTTCCATGTGTTTGTAAATTTCTATGCGTGACTGAGGGGTGTTCTTCGTCTGCTGTTTCCAGAATCTTGAAAAATAAATTAATAAGAATTTTAAATTAAATCAATTTTTTAATAATGATATTGCTACTTTCTAATAGAAAATATCAAAATTTGACGCAATGATGCAATCGAAAATCAGCCAGGATTTTATTGAATTTAGAGTTAATCATTTCAGATTGTACTTCAGTGTGCATAATTTGTTATGTAAAATTTCATGAACTCCATTCCATTGAGCGACAAAAAATTTTACGATGCAATAATTAATATTACAATAATTTGTTTTGGAAAAATGTTGAAAAAGAATTTTTTTGTAATGTTTGCGAAAGCAGTTGTATCTCAATGGATCTTATGTATTTTAAAGATGGTTTCCAGTCACATAAGTGTGCCCACTTGAACTTTCAACTAAATAATAGATACAATCTGGTATCTATTTATGAATCAGAATTCTTATCTTTTCGGATGATTAATTATTATTGTGAAAATAATTAAGTGCTAACATGGAATTGAAGTAAATTGCATTGTAACTTGATGCAAGATAAAATTCGAAACACAATTCAATGAATTGAATTGAATAATTATAATTAGGATTTATTAAAGATGTGACAAAGAAAGGTATTATTTTCGGATATAGTGTAATGTTTATTTATATTCACGAACTATGATATGAATTCAATAAGCTTTTTCTTCGAAGCTTTGGAGATATTATGATTACAAATTTTAAACCACCTTCAACAATTTCAAGTGCAAAATTATTTGTAATTAAACACTTTTATTTAACTTCACTTGTTTCATGCTTGTAAAGAAGGAATTTTGTCATTCGTTTTTCATTCACTTCCTGGAGTGCTAGAAATTAGAAATGTTGTACACTTCTTTGCATTGGTTTGTATTTTCAAAATTCAATTATCAGGTAATCATGAATTAAATTAAATTTTCATTCCGTTCCCGTGGTGCCACCTGGTAGTGACTTTGAGAAACAATAAATTTTAAGATGAAAAAGAAGAAATAATTAAATTAAAAATATTCTGTTGTTTATAGTACATCAATAAAAGTATGTTTTTAAAAGCAGTTTTTAATTAAATTTCTTGCAGTGGTTTTGAAAACGGAATAAATTTGAGCTTACTTGGATTGCGATTCTTCATCGCATGTTTCCTGGTCATTCCAACTATTTTCCAAGTCTTCTTTAATATCTTCAGAGTTGTATTGAATCTGTTTGAAAACAGCTGAGGTCAGAAATTTTTATACGTCTTCCCAAAATGATATACATATTTCAGCAATGAAATGTCAGGGACGTTATATTTCACAATGAATTGAAATACTTACATGTTTTAAGTAAAATTTCTCCTGCTCTAATATTTCACTTCGAATTCTGTTGTATTTCTATAAAAGCAACTGAAATGTAGTGTACACAAATATAGTAATACATGTGTACACAAAGTTAAAACATGTTAAGAAAGTGCTGAAATAATAAAATTCACCTAAGAGTATTTATAAACTAATTTTAGCACTTATTTGATAAAGTAATATTTTCTTACCTGTAATGCTACAATTCTCTCAGATTTTTTTATTTTCTCACCATCAAGAATCTAAAAATAATATCACATATTCACTACAATTATTTTGTTAGTTTAAAAAAGAACTATTTTGTACAATCTGCGCAAAATTATTATCTCTCTTAATGCAATGAAACTGAGTTGTTCCCTGAGATTAAATAATTCTATGGAATAATAATTTATTGGAATTTAAATGAGATAGTATTTTCTTTTTTTATTCACTTTTATGTCATGCTTTCACCGAGAAAGAGGATCTACCGCGAGTACGAGAATGAAAAGTAAACGGCTCAGTAGTGTTTGGTTCCGATCAGTGGTGAATCTGGGGGGAAAGGGGTTGCTATGGGGCTACAGCCCTTCCCCCGAGCGTTTGTTTTTATCTTCACCTAATACATAATACCAGAAAATTTATGATAATAGATTAAGAAAATACGTTCGTTCACTCCAGTAAAATTTGGAGACGTCACGACGATACAAAATTTTTGTGACCTCAGCCCTCCCTGACCAAAATCCTGGATTCGCTACTGTTCTATGTAATATCAAATGACAAATCGGCGAAGTATGAAATACATCGCCGATTTTATTTTATAAGAAATTAAATTAAGCGCAATTCAAAATAAAATTATCTCCT